>VDFB02311286.1:0-27905 GCA_007258455.2 Sequoia sempervirens
AATAGCATAAATTATTGTCAAGGGAATTCAAGAGCAACATTATTAGTCATCTATTGGGAACTTCTCATAACTGTTCATGATGTTGTCACAACTACCATTAATCCATTCAAACTATCAACCCCAATCTCCTCTGCATAATGATAGGGCATGTGCAATGAGTTTGAGATGAAATAGGCTCATTTGAAGGGCATAGGAGAGCTTCAGGGGCTTGTAGTTGCTAGCTCCTCATAAAAGTCCAAAACATCACTAATGCCATGGACTATCATTTATAGATTGGATTTTCTTTCATATGTTGCTCATTTTTAAATGATGATTGCATAGTTATAAATATTGATGCCCTTCCTTTATCACAATACTATGCCAAAGGTGACTAACTATTTTTCTTACGCTACTTCAAAGAACACTTACTTGGTATGACTACCCTTTAGTTGCCTCATGGATGTCATTATAGTAATCCACTATGTTGGCATCAAAGGATTTCCCTTAAATACACCACTGATCTCTCTCCTCCAGACACAAATTCCATGAATACTTACAAAAAACCCCTTGTTATCATATTATCCCACATGGTATTTGCATCATATTGTCATGGTTGACTATGATTTTTATTATATCTTTGTGATTGCTTTGATTGTTTCTACTCCTTCATCCATTTTTGTATAGTGAGTGCTTTGATTTCAGTCACACCATCCATAGATCTTGTGAACTGCATTAATCTTGTCAAAATCATATCATGATCTACCCATTTTGACTACTTCAAATAATTCAAGTCATTATGATGACCCCTAATAGTCTTTATACCTTTGTTGATTATCACATAAACCTTCTAGAGACACTGTCCTATTTGGATTCTTTAGATATTGGTAAAGGTTTCCCTTTCTATGGTCTACCTTTTAAAACATGTATTGGCACCCTTTCTCTTGACTATCTTCAAGACCATGACAGACTTATGACTTTGTATATAGGGTTGCTTGAAACCTTTTTCCACTGTATTGCACATTCTTCTTCTTTCATGGACAATGCTACATACCTTGAATTTTACCTTGTATTGATTTTCATGCTCCATCTTAGTCATGTAGAATAATTCTCTATCATTATCATTCACTCTTCCTTAGATTTTTAACCCTGTTCTCTTTATCTCATCTATCATTACCAAAGTCATGATAAATATGATTTTTTTCTTTTAGTCACATGACTGTCATTTGTCCCCTTTTCTTCAATCATTAAGACCTCCATGCTACCACTGATACCATCATTATTCATGACCATTTACATGGTGAATCCTTAATATTAGCATAAATGATCTTTGATTACAATCAACAAGTGATATATTTTCAAATAGAGCTTAGAAACTACTCATAAAGTTGAATAAAAAAACATAGAATTTCTACCTATCTTGCATTTTACTTTAGAATACCGTTATTGTCCCCTTTTCTTACTGCCCATTTTAAACACCTAAGACCATAAGTTGTTGTTCCTTTGTGAATATCACTAGGGCTTTGGTAGTATACCTTTTTGCATTCTCCCCCATGAGTAGACTCCTTCATTTTCATTCAATTTTGTCCCTAGATTTCCCATAGACTATGTATCTAAAACCACTATCATATAGGCCATTTACCTCTACTATTGTGTTGAAGAACACTGTCACTTGTCCCATTCATGGTTGCTAGTCCTCTCAAGAAAAAATGTAAAAATGGAGCATAAGTTAAAGACACTATTATTGAATGGTTTTGATCATTATTTTCTGTCATGACAATCACTCCTTTTCACTCACATGGGTGCCACTATCTTTATACCTTATACTTAAAACACTGTAATTTTGTATGACATTCACTATTTACTATCTCTTCTTATGCATTTCCATTATCTTCCAAAGAACTTTCCATTTCCTTACTAGACTATCATTCATGCATCTCATAGTGTTTTTAGAGGACTATCACTATGATGATTGTTGAATACCCAAGATACTGAGAGGGGGGATGAATCAATATTTTCTTAAACTTATTGAACAAACACCATCTAATGACTCCAATGCATATAACAGTAAAGATAAGCAAGAGCATTAGCAGAACATGAAAGCACATAAGACATGAACACCAGGATTTTTTTATGTGGAAAACCCAAAATGGGAAAAACCACAGTGAGGGTTAGCTCACAATATAGTATAACAGATTATAAGATATTATAAAGGGTGGTTCACTTCCAAGACTCACTATCCAAAATGGGAGGCTCACTGCCTACAAAAGATACAATAACAAAGTGGCTTACAGCTAGAAAATGAACTGATAAAGTTACACCTAACAAGTGTTGATTCAATTCCTTTGATGCTTAGTAAACTGACTTAACACACTTCATCATCTTCACATACTTGTCTTCTTCACACACTTTTCACTACTTCACACTTTCTTCACTACTACAATCTCAAAACAATCCAATATATATATCAAATACATATGCAAGAATCAATTAGGTCAACCTAATTAAATGCAACCCTTATTCACCAAAAAGATCAATTGTCAACTTCAAGCTTGTACAAAAAAAATTCAAAAAAATTCCAAGCATGTAGCACACTAAAACATGTCAGCATGGACCTAAGATAGGTCACTCATACATCTGCACTACCAAATTAATCAATTACAACATTAACTATACATTAGGTCAGCTAGAGATAGACCTAATGACAAAATGCAACAACAAAATGATGCCAACTCACCATATGAGTACTTGAACACAGGAGATTCTAAACATACAACCTTCCAACATCCAAAAACCATTTCCCAAAACTACAATCAAAGATAGTCATCAACGGGGGATTGCAGACCAAAATACTGGAGGATAATAATTGCATACTAGTTCAGAATACTGGATCAAACTTGAACTTAAACTTGTAGTTGCAACTCATATAGCATGGTGAAATCAATGACAACACAAAAGCTACATAATAGGATGTTCTTCATTCTTCCAACAATCTCCCCCTTTGTCATTGATGGCAACATGTGCCAAAATTTATAAAACCTCTACAAAATCTTGTATGTACAATGTACTCTCCTTTTCTCTTCATGTCCTTCACTCCCCCTTTTCTCATCACAACATTCTCTCCCCCTTTGACATCAAGGATAAAGGGTAGTCCAAAAAATATGAAAACTGAAAAGCATTACTCGAAGGATGGCAAGCCTTGAAGCTCCTTAAGAATACCTTGCCAGGTTGTCTTACCATTCTCCCAACTCTTCTTAGTAGATATCAACATTCTATTCAGACATTCAAATTCCATCAAAATTTCTTCTACATCATATGGAGTACCAGGAGTCAGATTGATTTTCTCAAGTTTTTCTATATTTTCCAAAGCATTGGCCAATGGAGTGTACTCCATTCTCACAAGGTCACCTAACTGATTGAATCTTCTAATGATATCTTCCTTCTACTTCTATAAAATAAAGAATTTGTCTCTGTGAGTAGAGATAGCATTCTAGGTCATTCTGTCTCTATCTTTGGATGCATTGTAGGTACTAGAGACAACAATCAACTAGGACTCAATGGAGTCCATGAGATCTTTAATGCTTTGAGTGGCATCCAACCACTTTATGCAAAAATAAAATACACTATTTGCTTCAGACTCACAGGCTTGCACAACTTCCAAATTCTTTTCAACATTGGTGTGTGCCAGAGCACACTTATCATGAAGTGCCAAAAGCCTTTTCTTTGCTATTTTAACCTCAACCTCTTGCCTTTTCTTCTCACCTATTATGGAGGCATACTCCTTAAAGGAGTCCAACAGAAGTTTCAAGTTCTCTACCAGAGTGAGAGATGTATCCATTGATGTATTGGGTGTGGCCTCTTGCAAAGCTTTGAGAGCATCACCAATAAGCTTTGTTCCTTTCTAATGTGTTTCCAGAATTTCTCTTCTTCTGGATGCATACAATGTATCCCCTAATACCAACTTATGAACAAGAGAAATATTGTCCAAGTCCACACTACCTTGAATCATGGGGAGTTGTAGAAGTTTTGGAGGAATCACCGACTAAAACCTGATCTGTTTGGACAACAAGCCTTTCAATACATCATCACCGGAGGAGGATTCTTTGGGAGACCTTTGAAATTCTACAACCTACCTTTGATCTTCTTCATTCTTCCTGGTAGATTCCCCATTTCTCTCTTCTTCCTCTATTCTTTCTTTTTCCTCTACCTTCTCTTCTTCTTCTTCTTCTACTTTCTCTTCTTCTTCTTTTCCATCTTCTTTCTCAACTTTGTCTCTCTTTCCTTCTTCTTTATTCCCTTCACCTTCATTTTTATCTTGTTCTCTTTCAGCTTTATCTTTTTCACCTTCATCTTTATCCTTTTCTTCTTCAACATGCTCTGGAGGGACAACATCATGCTTCTTTGGCTCAACTTCTTCAACATTCTGCTTCTCTATCTCTGGAGGATCATTTGCAACAACTGTATTAAGAGGGATATCTATATCATTTATTTCTAGAGGAATGCCTGTATCACCTATTCTAGAAGGAATGTCTTCCTTAACCTCTACAAAAACTTCTTCTCCTGATTTGGCTGCAAAACCGAATGGGAGTACACTAAACATGCCATATTTTTCAGCCATGCCCTTGATGGATTTTGCAGTCTCTTTCCTTATCTTCTTTATCTACTTTTTGTCCTTTTTCATCAAAGTTTTTACTCTTTTCTTCATCTAAGACATCTTTGAACAAATCTTCTTCAAGGTTTCCAAATCATTCGGGGTCAAAGAGGACCCAATTTTCTCAAAAGCTTCATTTATAATATTCTCTTCCAAATCAACAACCTCTGATCTCCTTTTCATCAAGGCTTCCCACAATTTCTCAGGAACATTGTTCTTTACATAATCCCAACTAACTTCCAAAGTGATAACATACTGAATAATGGCTAAAATTATTATTTTTATGTCCTCTCTACCTACTTGATCATAAATTTTTGTGGTAGGATGCAACATATATTCAAAGTGTATCAAGTTATTAACCAATTCCTCTAGTATAATAGGGGAACCAGGTCTTATCGGAGAGGCTTTCTATTCTTCCTGGTCCAGAGAGACTTCTTTTGACACTTTTTCCTTCTTTGATTCTAGTTTGGTGTGCACATGAACACCAAAAATCCATTCTTCATCTTCTTCTGAGGATGATACATAATGAAATATCTTATAACCAACACTAGCTTCCTATGAAGCACCTTCACCAGAGGACATTCTTCCTCTCTTCTTTCTTACTAATTTTGTTGCAGGGTCTTCTTCCTTATCCTCTTGCTCTTCAATGATACTAAGGTTCTTCTCCTTGGTAGCCTTTTCTTTCTTTCCTCTCTTGGTAGGTACCACCGAAGAAATCTCTTTCCTTTTACCAGATCTTTTATTGGGTCCAGAAGGAGTCAAGACTTTACCTTTACCAGAAGCACTAGGCTTAACCTTCACTGTAGGAGCTGCAGTTGGTTTTGAAGTAGTCCTCTCGGATCTCCTTGGTCCTGGTGATTCTCCCACTATCTGCTCTCCCATAGTTGTACCTTGTGCAATTTTCTCATCAGTGAAGCCATAATTTTTAAGCATTTCATCCACCTTCTTTCTTATCACAAGATTTCTATGCTCCATGCACACTTCCATAGATTTCTCTTCATAAGTGCCAACTCTAAGTTCACTAGTATCTTTAAGACTTTTCAACAAAAAATGTACATAACCTTTGGCTTCATCCTTTGTAATCTCATATCTCAATGGTTGAATCCAGATAGTTCGAGGTTCAATAGCTTCAATCATGCACTCATCAAAGGAGACATGAAATATGATATCATTCTTATACTTCTCAATAAATTTCTTAGGAATCCTTTCTCTTTCATTCGTGTTTCTTTTAAACACAATAAAGAATGTTTTCAGAGCATTATCTTGAGCCTTCAAATCACCCAAACTATGCATATTTTCAAATATTTAATGTGCAACCGGTCTAGATGTGTCCCAAATCACCACATCATCTCTTTCAAGAAGTCTTCTAAGAAAGTAGAACAACAAACAAACAATCAAGGAGCTAAATTTTAATGTATATTTCTTCTCCCTTGTCATCTTCAGATTATCAAACAACTATTGCCAAAGAAGTGTTACCCAGATTTTCACTCATAGGTTCAATCAGGTAGAGCCCATTGATTTTTGAAAGAAAATGGTACATTTTCTATTCCCCTTACATTGCATTCATATATACAAATGAAATAACTTGAGAGACTACAATTATAGATCATCACATTTATATAGATGCATGAAATATAAGAAGTTTTTCAAGTTTTCTTCTAGAAAAGTTATTTTATTGATAGAAATATTTGTTTAACTCACACAAGCTGTGAGTTTAACTATTGCTATCTTATTCAATGCAAATAAAAATTAACATATATATGAATAAGTGAATGATGAAGAAAAATGCATGTAAGGAGGGTAACCAGTCATTGCTTGAGAATGACTGGTTTTGTCATGTCTTCACGTCTGGCTATCCTCTGAGTAGTCTTGATTTTCCTATCTCCTCAATGCTCCCGTTGCCTACATTAAGCCAAAACAATGTGTTAGAGCTATGCTCTAAGCAATGACAAGTTGCACACCGTACATGATCATTTACCCCATTCATGTATAAATCAACCTTAATCTGCATCAAACAAACATCCATATGCTGGATATATTAGAGAAACCATTGAAGTCATAAAAAACACATCTAAGTTATGCATTGGTTTCCTAACATGTTCGCTTCATGTGCAGATATAGGTGCATTTGTGTGTATGATTTTTTCATTTAATATTAGCATGTGGGTTAAAATGTGGCTCCCACAAGGGTTGAGCCCAACGTGTTGTTTTTTTGTGCTTTAAGGGACATAGAGAGATAATTTATCTCCTTATGGTTTACTCAGGAAAGAAAACATTAGTTGTGATAGTGGGATATTATGTCACTGTCCTAAATGATATATTCTTGCTCAAGGAAATCATAAAGAATGAATTCAATATCCTTGCATCAGAAAAGATTTAAAGAAAATGCAATGATGTACCTTTCCATAAAGGTTACAGGTTAACCATTTCATGACAACAAATCAAGAGCAAAGAGAGCAAGTCCAACACAATAACAAAAATATGACAAAGATATCATCAATAACATTGATTCTAATGCACAAAGGAGTGGAGGCAGTTCAATCCACTTGAATGATAGTCTACTGTTGTGGACCAAACAGTCACAAAGATCATATGACATTGCTAGTCATAACAGTGCAAGGACAGTCCCTCAAGGATGTGTACAAAAGAGACCTTAGATGGTGGCTTTCATTCACAAGTAACATAAGTCATCCATGAAAGTCTTGAAGACAGAGAAAATGACAGTATTATGTCCCCATAGTTTGTGCTAAATGAATCATTGATGGGCTGTTTTCTTAAATCAGCCATGAGTCTTATGGACTCTTGATCTCATTGTAGGTTGAATGCGATCTGAGATCTTGGCAAGTAATTTTGTAACAATGTATGGAAACAATTTATGATTGAAATGAGCTCTATGACAGTCATAACAATAGTTAATGGGAAATGTGTAAAATAAAGAGCTTCTCATGATATAATCATCTAAAATTATGAACATCACAGGGCAGAAGAGCATAAGTGTGAGATAGTTCAATGATAAAGAGAATGAATACAGAGGAAAAAGGATTGGTAATTTAGCATTTTTTGTGGGGATCGAACCAATAAAACATTCATCAATCAGCTAATAAAAATCCTTACACCAAAATATGCATGTAACCATGAACGACTGCTACAAATTTTAAGAGGGAAAGTAAAATGAAATTTCTTTGTTTATGTCTGAAAACACAAGGGAAAGAAGAATCATGTGGCCGAAATTCTGAAAGTAACAACTTCACCATGGCAGCTCAGAATATACAATATATAAGTGATTTCTTTTCTAAAAATATACCACGGCCAACAAAATGATGAGGGAAATGCTTGAAAAAATGCATGAAATAACAAAGGAATACATGGAATGCACAACAAATAGTAAAACCAACAATAAGCATTTCTCATCATAGGAGTGGAGAAGTGAAAAATCTTGTTTTCTTCTTCATAGAAATAAGAAAGGCTTTCTTTACCAAGTAAGATCATCAAGGAAAAATTTGCAACACAGAAAATGAAACAAATGAAGATAGAATCTGCAGTCAATAAGGCCAAGACATTTTAGAAATGAATGGTAATGACCAGTTTATGCAACAAAAGACTCACCGAGTTATGATTTCTTCAAGTTCATGTGCAAGAACACTTCCAAAGGTGAAACCCTATCCTTTCACAGATACACAGTGGTGGCTGTAGCAAGGAAGAGTTCCAGAAAATTCAATGTTATAAAATGAAATGTCTTTGCAAGCACTTTAGCCACGTTTTGTTCTTTAGGGTTTCAACCCTATCTCTTAATGGCTGATGAAATTGGCATTTTTTCCTTTTTCATTATTAAATCAAATGAGCAACTATGCCCTCATGCATTCTATCTTCCTTGTGTATTTCATACACTTTAGGTATGATTTAATTATAAGTCATTTTGACTTAGTATATCCTTTTCTTGGATTTATATCAAATACATGGAGAGTTAGGTTATTTTCTTTTTGTATTTACTTTACATATTGTAAAATGTTTAAATTTAAATGATGAATTATAAATCATTTAATTTAAACATTATCTTTAAATTCAACAACTATAAAAGCATGTGCTTTTGTGACTAAGTAATGAATAGAGGGAAGGATATGTTTCTATTTATGATCATGGAGAGCATATTGGGGAGTTGAGAAATATTTTCCAACATGAGCCTTTATTGTATTTTTGAAACAATTTGGAGCTTGAAGGAGGGAGTTTTAAAGAGTCATCAGTTGTTGGACAAAGTCAAGCTTGAATTTTAGAATACATTTTGTATTGAATATCTATGTTTCCTTAATGAGTTGGATTGTAGAATTGATGAAATTGACATTAGCACCATATTTTAGGCTTTTAGAAGTATAAGGCTCATGAAAAAAGCTTTTGTCAGCTTCTAGAGTCCTTTTTTGGTGGATCTTGATGGGGAGTTGTTGGATATGATACTTATGGATTGTTGAAATGACATTCAACAAGATGCAAAATCCAAGTATGGTTTTTGGAACCTTTGTAGAAAATACACCATTAGCTGCCATATCATAACTGGTGTTGAAATAGCTATAGCAGATACAAAATTATCTCTATTAGTGAAGTGTATGATCTTGTGACCGATCATTATTGAAGCATACTTCACAAAAAGATTAGTAATAGGCTTTGCAGCAAGATCCCTCCTATCATATGTAGCTCTGGTGAGTTCCATCAGCAAGATCCCTCCTATCATATGTAGCTCTGGTGAGTTCCATCACCACTTCATTCTTCACAAATTTCAACACCAGTACTGGTCTGGTGTCACAAAGTTTGATAACTACCTTAATTGTTTCCTTAGTTATAAGATGAGGTTTTTCAGTCCACAAAAACTTGTCATGCATTCTGCTGAGAGTTGGTTTTACATACTTGTCATCAATAGTGGAGCTAAAGTTAGGAAAGTAAATCCATCAATCCAATTTTTTTGCAACAATATTTGAATACTTGGGTTTTATCAAGAAATCATCCCCGGTGAGCTCATTCTGCTAAATATCTATCAATTTTCTATGATTTTATTCATTAGTCTTAACTCAAATGTACATTCTAGTGTCTTCAGTGGGCATGACACCATGAGGAATTAATGAGAAGGCGCCCATAGGGTCGTCTTGGAAAACCTTCATAAAATACTTCTTATAGGAAGGTCTAGGTCTTTCTAACACACTAACAACTATAGGATTTTCCATTTCTCCACAAACAAGCTCAAATGATTTCAGAAAGACAATCCACACAAACCCACAATAGCACAAAAGAGTAAAATACCTTTTTCCTTCGCGAAAAATCAGAACTAGGGTTTGCACTGCTCACACTCTAAATCGCCTCAAGAATGCTCCAAATCACTCTCCACTTTCTTCAAATGCACAAATAATAAAAATTCCTTACACATTCACTTTATAAACCAACTGTCTACCCTAATTCACATTAAAAGTGGTGGATTTCAAAAAGCTAATAAAAACCCTTCTTCACTACATTGAAAAACCCTAATTTGTTCCACAAATGAACATGCCTGCAACTTTTCTTCTGGTTCCTTTTGAATAACCTCTATTTATCCATTCCTTACAACATAAATTTGTGCCACAGACTAACACACCAAATATCTAGGGGGTGCGAACAATTTTATGTTAAAGCTCCCCCTATGACCATGCTAGGTCTAATTATTGGAGGAATTTTCTACACCAGATGGGGGAACAGACACATCTAATGTTTCTAGTTCTTTCTTCTTCCATATCTTGTTCATTTCTTGCTTAACCTCATTCTTGTCAATTTTCTTCATTGGTTCATTCTTCTTTATTGGATCATATTGCTTTCCCTTTTTACTTCTACGAACTCTGAAATGTGTCCAAGTTTGTTGCAGTTGTAGCAAACAACATTTTTTTGATTTTTTTGACCTACATTAACCCTTGATCTACACCAATTTTCTTTGTATCCAAACTTATCACATGTATAGCAGTATCCAACAAAAGATTGATTCATTCTACCTCCATTAAACCAATTCATCATCTGAGTTCTTCATTCACTAGCTTTATGTCCAAATTTCTTGCATGCAAAACATTGTCCAAAGAAGGGACTAGCATACTGGTTTATTCTACTTTTACACTCTATTGCCTTGTGACCAAATTTATTACATGAAAAGAAAACACCATTGAAAGATGGCTACCGTTGAGCATTTAGTTGTCTAATAGGCGGTCTTCTAGCAAAGTTTCTTGGATTTCTTGTATGTTTTCCTTTGTTTTGAGTCTTCTGATTGTCCACTGTGTTTGAGGTCTGCATAGCCTTAGAGCTTTCACTTACTTCTATTCCAAAACTGCCTTTGTCTTTAGAGGGTTCCTGCCTGCAATCAACTCATCAAGCTTGGTGGAGGTTGTCTTGAAATTATCTTCACAGAGTTTTGCTTTCTCCATATCAGCTTTCAGGTTCACTACTTCTTGTTCAAGTCTTGTGCATTCATTAGTATTTTTTTGCACCACTTTATTAAAAAAAAAATCAATTCTCTTCTTTTCCTGCACTTGCACCTTCAATCTGATAACCTCTTCATTTGCTTGTTTCAATTCCTCACTCACTTCCCTATGTCTTTCTTTTGAATTTCTTCAATTTCTCTTTCAATTTCTAGATGCATTCATTTGCCTCATCAATATTTTCTTTCAAATCTATGTTTTCACTTTTATCCTTGTCAAGATCCTCAAGAGAAAACCAAAGTTCTTCTTTATCATCCATTTGTTCAATCTTCAAGATCTTCCTCAAGTTGTTGGGCTTCTTTAGAGGAACTAAGCTTTGATAACAATTGTTGAATACCCAAGATACTGAAAGGGGGGGTGAATCAATATCTTCTTAAACTTATTGAACAAACATTCAATTACTCCAATGCATATAATAGTAAAGATAAGCAAGAGCATTAACAACACATGAACACCAGGATTTTTTACGTGGAAAAACCACGGTGATGGTTAGCTCACAATATAGTATAACCAGTTATAAGATATTACAAAGGGTGGCTCACTGCCAGGATTCACTATCCAAAATGGGAGGCTCACTACCTACAAAAGATATAGTAACAAAGTGGCTTATAGCTAGAAAATGAACTGATAAAGTTACACCTAACAAGTGTTGATTCCGTTCCTTTAATGCTTATTAAACTAACTTAACACACTTCATCATCTTCGCATACTTGTCTTCTTCACACACTTTGCACAACTTCACACTTTCTTCACTACTGCTAAAATATCAAAACAATCTAATATATATCTGATACATCTACAAGCATCAATTAGGTTGGCCTAATTACATGTAACCCTTATTCACCAAAAAGATCATCCATCGGCTTCAAGATTGTACAAAAACTTTCCATAAATATTCCAAGCATGTAGCACGCTACAACATGTCGGCATGGACCTAAGATAGGTCACTCATACATCTGCACTACCAAATTAATCCATTACAACATCAACTATACATTAGGTTGGCCAGAGATAGACCTAATGACAAAATGCAACAAAAAAATGATGCCAACTCGCCATGCAAGCACCTGAACACAAGAGATTCTGAACATACAACCTTCTAACATCCAAAAACCATTTCCCAAAATTGCAAGCAAAGATAGTCATTAGTAGAGGATTGCGGTCCAAAATACCGAAGGATAATAACTGCATACCAGTTCAAAATACTGGATCAAACTTGAACTTAAAATTGCAGTTACAACTCATATAATATGGTGACATCAATGACAACACAAAAGTTGCATAATAAGACATTCTTCTTCATTCTTCCAACAATGATGACTGATGACTTTCTTGAAATATACTTGCCATACACCTCATTTGCAATTGCTTTCACAATTGTCAAAAGTGCTTCCTCATTAGTTTAGTCATACATTAAATTATTCAACATTTCCATATTGCCATGAATTCTTCTTACCCTGGGTCATGAACACTGCCATCAAAATTATTCTTTATTAAGACTCTAAGAATACCTTGGTATTGCCATCCAATGATTGTTAAATTCTTTATATTATGACTATCTTCTTTGTTGATGTACTTTCTCTAATATGCTTGACCCTACCCTCTTGATCTATGACATTCTCTCCAAATGAGCCCTCTATGGGAGTGGGGAATCTTATCCTTACACTTGGAACTTCCCTTATATGTTATTCTCAACATTGGTCACCATTTATTAACTGTGACTGTGCCTTTTGAACTATCCTTATCTTTGTTTTGAGTTCACAGTGTTTCTCTCGTATGGTGGCTGTGATGCATCTTTGTTTTCAGATCTGTCATTTACTAGCATATATTCTTTAAACACTTCTCACTACCATCCTTGTAGAAAATATTTCTTCACACATTGTCAATTATATCACTTATGTCTAATCATTGAAAAATTGCTTTATGGTTGCCCCTTTTAGACTAGTAATCAATGTCAAGTAGTCTACTACAACATGAAATAAAATTCCAAGTACAAGAAAAGGTATGGAATCCAATTAAATATGCATTGAGAAGATCCCTCAACATTTTATCTTTAATGGGAAGTGACCATATAAATTTCTAATGATGTGAATGGGCTGAGCAGAAGGAATCACAATTTCACTTGGTTAAATTGCTTCATTAGGAAAGTGAGAAGCACAATAAGATGGTAATAATTACCCTAAACATAATGTTCTTCATCATCTTACAAGCTCAAACTACTTTTCATCAATACCTATCAATGAATTCCATCATGGTATTCATTACAAAGATGCTTTAGGTTGTCTTCGTTGTGACTATCGCTATATGATATGATTCTTACAAGGATTGCCCTACTCTTTCAACTCATACCACACACAACCATTCTTTTGAGTATGTAAATATGACTTTGGGAATATCATTGGGTACCCTTATGTGCAAAGGTTCTTAAAAGAATATAAGGAATATGTATACTTATGACATAGTCCCTACTCTCTTGGCTCTCACAATCATGGAAGATAAAGATATTTTGCATACTCTATTATGCATATGTGAACTCACAAAGATTCTTTGTGCATAAATTTTTTGAATAAAATATCACAACCTCACAATGTCATATAGACCTGTTTAAAGTTTCATCAATGCTTAATCTTCCCAAAATAGGATGCATATCTGGAATTTGGGAAAACAAACACACACTTCTGCAACATGGAAATCTTTCCCTTCTTCTGCAATGTGGACAAAACTTGGGGAAGCAAGTGTTATTCCCATGCCAAGGATGATGTATGAATTTTCCAAAACCCTTTCCACATACCATAAACATTGGTTTGATGGCTGTGACGTGCTTTAAACCAACTGCCTTGTCTAGCAACGTGGTACACCTTTGCTCAAAAAATATATGGTGTTAGAAGATAAACTTATTGAGAATCATGAGAATCTTGTTTCTCCCTTTCCTAATACTCCTAACATTTAGAAAGATCTATTTGAATGAAAGGATACAATCATTGGTAAGCTATAAAATCATAGTTATTATTCTTTTGATGCTTCCCTTACTTGTGATGAAGCTATCTTACAAAATCTAGCCATGGAATGTGATCAACATTTTGTGTGCTCCTCTCCTAAAAGCTCTCCTACTAGGGAAGATATCATGGTGCAAGAGAATGATAAAATTGATATATTTCTTTCAAACAATAGTAATATGGCTTCCTTAGATGGAGATTATGAAATGACATTAGAATCCCCTTCACTAAGAGATCATGAAAATAAGGATAAGTCTTTTGACATTATGCACATTAGATATCCCTTGAGCGATCTCCTGAGCCACTTCTTACCATCTACCCACCCTCACAACAACCACAAGTTCAAACTAAACCCATGCTTATCTTCATGTTGTAAAGCATACTTATTTATACTTTCACACTTACTTAGGGCTCCCCTAGTTAAGTGAGCTTAATTAGCCCTTAATTTTCCCATTTAATTCAAATCCAAACCTAATTAATTGCAATTTTTGAGGGATAAAATCTGACATTCATAAATGCCATAATATAATGTTCAACATTGAGCAATGTGTGTCTTAGGTAAGTGACCTAGGACCCATTTTCCATAGGGCGAATGGGTCCTCACTTAGGCCCAGGACCTAAATTCAAACTATGTTTTTGGTAGTTTTTCAATGATTTCAAATGTGTATTCACATGTCAGCTTGTGTTATTTGAATTCTAGGAATTAATGTTAAACATATGTATAAATAAGAGATCTTTTCACTATGTTTCACCTAGAATTATTATGCAAGCATCCTTATAGAAAGGTTTATGATCAAGAGTGATTTCAAGAGCATTCAAGAATAGATTTCTTCATCATTTGTTGTAGCAATCAAGATCTTTTCATCATGTCAAAGTTATGTTGCACCATGCATGTTCTTGGAGCTAACATTGTGATGTAGGTTTCAAGATCAAGTTCAAGCATTCAAAGTGGTACCTCAAGCAATATTAAAGATCCACATCCATTGAACCCATTTCATGCAAGATCAACATTGAAATTTCAAATTTCCAAAGGTTTAATTAAGGGTTTGGTGAGTTGCAACATTGCATTTGTTATTTCATCATTCCTTCATGTTTCATCGTTTCATTGTTTCATTTAGAGGTTTAATTACCAAAACAGGGTTTTACCAAGGCAAACCCCCCATCACCAAAAACAACATTTTTCTCCTCTTGTGTTTGTGTTTGCAGGTTTTAGGTGGGAGATCTCTTGAAGAGAAAAATTGCAAAGTTGTAAAATTTGTCACCATTCTTGCAATTTCATGCAAAATAACCTACATGATTTATTTCCAACTATCCAACTTTGAGATTTGGGAACCTGGGAGTGTAGACGTAGAAGAAAAAAACCTAGAAATAGTTTTTCAGGAACCCTAGCCAAGACCCATTTTCCATAGGGTGAATGAGTCCTCACTGAGCTCTAAAAAAGTGCTTTTTGTGAGAGGTACATAACATTTATCCCTTCCAATTTCTCCCTAAAGTCTGTAGGTTCCATCAGTTTATGTTTAAGATTCTAAATACACTTTATAGATCATAATTTGGAGTTGATATGCTATTTTTAATCTTTCTACCCAAAGTGTTGTTTGACCTAAACTTGTGTCTTAGAAAAAGGGAAATCTGAAGATTCCTCCATAGAGTTGATTCTCCTAAGGGTAGTTAGCCAACTCTTTGTTGGGATATTATTTCCTAATGAAATTAGAGAAATAGGATTCCTTTTCCCTCTTTGGATCCACTTTTCCATTTTGAGAAACTCCCCTATCCTATTTTTCTTCATTTCACCTTCAATCCTCTTCAGACCTAGATCTACACATTAAAAGAGAGGGAAAATGTTGTGCCATATAGGGGCTTGCCTCAGTCAAACCCCAGGTAAGTGTTTCCACTCCCACAATGGAAAATTTCAATGATAGAAATAATAATTGAAAGAAAGTAATGATGAATGAAAAAAATGCTACAACTCACCACCCTTCAATGATTGCCTTGAAGGACTGAAGTCATACACATCACTTCAAGGAATTGAATCTTGCTTGTTTGAATGCTTGAATTCTTTAGAGACCTACAAAATTTTATCCTTCACAAAATAATGACAACATGAACACACCAAACTTTGATTTGATATTGGATCTTGAATTGCTACAATAAACTTTGAAAATGTTGTTCTTGACTTGCTCAATTATACTCTTGACAATAGTATTTTCTCAATAGTATGTCTTATAGTTGTTCTTCTTATATTTAAAATGATGTAATAACTAGGTATTTATAGGCATTTATACTAATATTTTAGTTCATTGATCGTCAAGGGAAAATAACAATTAGTAGCATTTGATTGATGCTTGTAATCCTTCAAAAAAGGGTAAAAATTAGGCCTTGGAATGCATGATTTAGGAAATTATATGCTTTTATTAAGTCAAATAAATTAAAGGGTACAAAACATACTGTGAAATTGTTAAGGGGGACAAAACATAGTGTGAAATTTTTAAGGGTGACAATTTTCGACACTACATTTAGCCCCCACTTTAGTGAGAGTATGAGCTTACACTTAGACTCACACTAAAGTAGGGGAATATATGTCAAGAAGGTATGATTGTCCAAATATTAAGAAGATAGGACGACAAAGGATCTAGGGGGATGATCAAGCCCCTAGGATCCAATATCCCATAACAAACCAACATAGGCACAAAGTAACACACACATGTATGATATGCAACAATACAACATACACAAACATACAATGTCAAAACAAATGCCAAGAAAAGAAAAGGGTATGAGCTAACAAGTTGTATTATGTTAGGTGTCCATACAATATAATGGGTTCCACATGGGTATCAAGTTGTATTATGCTAAGTTACATACAATATAATGGCTTTCACAAGGCTAGCAAGCTCTATTATGCTAGGTTCCATACAATATAATGGGTTCCACAAGGCTAGCAAGTTGTATTATGCTAAACACTCATGAAACACATGGCTCTAAGCAAGGTATATTATGCTAGGATCCATGTTAAGAGGGGTACTCAAGGCTTAACATCTTGGGGGGGTGTGGGGAGATGACAAGGTTTAACATCTTGGGGGATGAATAGGTCAAGGTTTAATATCTCGGGGGATGAATAGGTCAAGTTTTAACATCTCAAGGGATGAACATAAATGATAAGACAAGGACATGACCTTGAGGGATGTTGTAATAACATCACCACAAAAGGTAAACAATCAAAAACAATCAAAGGGGATTTGCTTAATGGGTGAAATCACAATACCGTGTCTCACTTTTTTCCCAAGATGGATAGTAACATCAATATTTTTAAATGAATCTTCATCTTCTAAGACCTATAGCAGCTAAATCATTAAGAATTTGAAGATGATGTGAACTAGTGGTTTGTGGAAATTTGTGTGTAGATTCTAAATATATTTTGTTTCAATTTTTTTGAAATAAATCAAGAATCTTTCAACATCTCCTTTAATAGCTAGTTTTAAACAAAAAAACATTTTTAGAAAGTAACGTTTGTGTCGTACAACATAATATTTTTTTTCTATAAAGGATTCAATTCTAATTTTTGAAATATAGATTCTCAACATCAATATCTAGGGAAAGCACATTTAAGCACATTTTTTCATAATTTTTTGTTGCATATTTTTCTAAAAATTAATTTTTGAAGTCACTGTTACTATAATTTAGACATACGTGTGTGTCATGCAACCTAATTTGTTGTGTATATATCAAAATCCAATTTTTTTGGGGGGGCTGAAACAAGGACATCAATACCTAGGGAAAGGATATATTTTGAAAAAAATTTACAATGATTTATTATTTTTCCACCTCTGTAAATTAAATACATGATAAAATGAAAATATATCAAAAGTATACTTGTTGGAAAGCTTGTTTCAAGGGCTACAATCTTGCAAAATATAATTTTTAAAATGACATTGTTTAGTCCCTCAAAATGTAAAGAAAAAGTGGTTCTTTGCCAGCATTTTGATAGGTGCAAAGGAGACTCCATTGTGGTATGATTTAATACTAGAGGGGTTCTATCCAAGTGGGTTTGATCTAAGGGGGCCTTATCTATCCCTCTTCAATTAAAACATTTTAGATGGAGCCTATCAAGACTTAAATCATTAGTTTTTCTAGAAATAGTGATTTTAGGAAAAAATCAGCATGTTCCAAAAGTGAGACATACTATTGTGGAAAAACCCTAATACATGAAAGGTCACACCTTAGGGAACATCACACTTGGCATCACCACCAAGAGAGGACTAGTTGAGGAATAAAAGATTCATTCCTTAGGAAATACTTTCCATAGCATTACCACAAAGGGGAACATCATATACGAAGAAAGGTTACACTCTTAGAGGACACCAAGCTTAATATTACCATCAAGGTGACACATCACATGGATTAAGAAAGTCACACTTTGGTTGACAAGGTCACACTTCCTAGGAGATATATCCTATCATCACTAAGAAGAAATCATCTCATATGCAAATAATAATTAGGGGACTATATGCCCCCCTTAAAATGTTAGTGTACTTGCTACACTAACGTTTTAAGGAGATAAAAAGGGATTCCAATAAGGAATAAACCTAGGAAAGGATATCTAACCCTTTCCCCCACAAGTGTAGGGACAAAGGTGAGCCCAATATGCTTTTCCTTGCAAGATAAAAGATGATTTGCATAAATTTTGATGCATGTGGTAGTGAGTATGCTATGATTCTACAACTATCACATGGCAAGGAGAAAATTAATTGCGTGTTAGTCTATCATATGTTCAACTTGATCCCCATAGGGCTCAAGTTCTCTCAATATCTTCTTTAAATCATGAAATTCATTTATACAATGTCCAAATATTATATGATATGCACAATAAGATGTATTTGTATCCTTTTTTTATTGGTTTTTCATTCAAACACATGTGGTAGCTTAATTAATCCCCAAGTGTAGAAGTGTAGTTAGTGCATGTTCATTCTTGGATTCATGATATAGGAAATGCAATTTCTCTAAAGGATCATAGAATTTTTGTTTCTTGGTTAGTTTTGTAAATGTTTGACCTAGAGGAGGACCTTGGTAACTTACTCCTTTAGTATCTTCTAATGGTCTTTTTTCCAAAAGGGAATGGCTATTATGCTCATTTACTATGTCGCATCCTTGTGTTTTCAGGATCCTAAAGCCTTGACCATAGCACTACTCTAAGTTGATAGGTGTGTTGGTGACTTTGTTCTCATAAGATGGAAGGGCATCAATAGGCATATCTTCATTGTGATTGTGATCAATAGGCTCTTTCATGGTCATTGTTTGAGGTATGCCTTGTGATTCAATTTCAAGATGTAAGAGAGTGAACATGTCAAGTGGTGGAACAATAGGAGGTGTTGGTTGTTGAAATGGGGTATTAGGCCATTACATTGAGGGATAAAAGGCTGCATTCTTTTCAAGGTTATGCAAAGATTTTTGTAATAATTTGTGCATACTCTCTACATCTTGGCCTAGGACATCAAGAAGAATTTCATTTTAAGGGATGAAGTATTGTGGACATCATTATCAAGATTAGGATCATCACCAAACAAACGACTTGACACATCAACTAAAGATTTCACGGTCCTCCAAATTTTAGAAAAAACACATCTCTATAATGTTATGATATTTTGCAATAATGTTAAACAAATGTAGGAAACTCAACAAGCAACTCCAGGCATACGCTCTTGAGAGTATTCTATCACAAAAAGTTGACTAATGCCTAGATAACACAATAGAGTCGCACAGGGGCGTCTAAGTCCTGATCAGGGGTGTTGAAAGTTCAAAGTTTGATTGTGTAATACACTAGTTAAGGAATCTAATTCTACTTTCAAATAGTTGTAACCATATATAGTTTTCCAGAAATTGCCTAATTTGCATCCCAATTTTATGAAAATACAAGTATGCAAGAATGTTGAAGATGTTTGAACAAGTTTGAATGCAAATTTTAGATCTAAAATGTAATAACTGGCTGATTGTAAGATGCAAAGACTTGAAAATGATGACTTTTGAATGTAAATTTTGAACCCAAACAATGCATTTTCTTTCACATTTATTAACTAAATGCAAAATTCCTAAGAACCTGTAATTGTGAATTCCAAATAGAGATATGTAAACTATACAAACAAATTGAGTAGACAAAGACAAACAACTATGAAATTTTTTGTTGAGGTACTTGTGAGTATGCCTTGTGTTTTCATGGTTATCCTATTGGACCTCAACATTTTGTGAGTATTTGTGGATATATGGATTTGGACTTGGTGGGTAACATTGACAATAGAGTATCCACTAGTGTTATGTGTTTTTGATATTTGGTGGTGCTATTAGTTGGATGAGTAAGCGACAGGCTGCAGTTGCATTGTCCACAACAGAGGCATAGTACATGACAGCTACTCATGCCTGTAAAGAAGCTATTTGTCTTAAGAGATTGTGTTATGATATTAGTTTAGATGCAGATTAGATTATCGTTTGTTGTGATAGTCAAAGTGTGATTTTCCTAGCAAAGAATCCTACATTCCATGCTAGAACAAAGCATATCGATGTTTAGTATTATTTTGTTTGTGATATGGTAGAAGATGGAAAGGTGGATTTGGAGAAGGTTGAAACTTTGGCAAATGTTGCAGATGCACTAACTGTTGAACCTAGATCCTAAACCTGCAATAACACAAGAAATCAACAACAAATTAGATTTAAAGCAAGCTAGAATGTAGATTCCTCAATAAATTCATTTGATTTGCAAAAGAGAGAGTAAATAACATGAAGAATAGAAATGAAATTTAAAAGCATGTCAAATCCTATTCTAAAGCAAACAAACTCCTAATCTCTTGAGGGAATTTGTGCCAATTTGATGTGAAAATTGGCCCTTTCCCAACTCCAATGACGCAATGGTGATTTGATGAAGAAAGTTGATCCACTTTGTTGATGAGTGATGAGTGCTCCAAGAGAAAAATCTACATAACCTAGCTATGAACTCAATAATATGGATGAAGATTGCTAATAATTTGAGCATAATAAGTTTACTCAAATTGTGGATGCAAAATACAATAGAGGAGCTCTCTATTTATAGATTGACAAGTTGAAAGAATTCCCAAAATAGAGCAATGTGGGACTAAATTTCATCCAATGGAAAAGTGCCACTTGTCCAAATGTGAATGGGCCAAGGATGTGCAAGTTTTGATGATTGTGCCAATAAATGCATATATTTGGATTTTGAATTTGTTGAAATGACATGCAAGAGGGAAGGAAGAATGCATTGAATGCCACTTGGCTCAAGGCAAAGGACTTGTAAGATGGAGTAAATGCCTTGTTGGAAGGACTCATCCCACTTGGATTTTGAATTCAAACTTGGGGAATATTCCATTTTTTATGCCATGTTGATGGAAAATGGAGATTTAATAAATCAATTAAATCTATTTTCATGTGCAAGTGGGAAAATCTAGAGGATGGGACATGAGGAGAGATTAAATTAATCAAATTTAATTTATTTAATGGGAGATTAGGGGATGTGACATTTTTGACTTAGATTTGTGGATTTAAATAAATCAAAATAAGAGGAATGTAATTATAAGGATAGTTAAATAAATATTTTTGATTTATTTAACTAAAGAAGGTGGATGTTAGATTAAATCAAATAAATATTAATTTATTTAATTTAATATGATGACCTTAGAGATTTAATCAAAAGGTGAATTATTTAATTAAATAGGGATGATTAAATCAGGTTGATTGATTGAATTAATAGAAGCAAATAACGTAATTAAATAAATGATTTATGCAATTAAGGGAGGAATATTGATGAATTTAATTAGATAAGGATATTCAATTAAATGGTTAGACCGAGGGATGATTCAGGATGAAATGATGTTAATAGTTGGGATCAAGTATGTCGGTATATTTTCCATGTCTACACTAACAAAGCCAGTGAACATAGAAAATTTTAGATGTTGTTCTAATTATATGGGCCTTGGGGCCCTCAGCAGATGATTTCATATGACTCTTGGTAGGTCTTTGACAAGGGGGAGAATATTGGGATTAAAGTGTCTCAACCTTAGAGTCCTAACATTGATTTATTTAATGTATTATTGTATTTATTTATTTTATTTTATTTCCTACATTGTCATGTCATCAATTGGGACCCATTGGTTAGGTGGCATCCTCATTGGAGGTGATTGGATGACACATCATCATCCCAAGTGGAGGTAGGTGTCCCACTTTGGAATCTTGGACCTATGACATCTTATTACATATTTTATGATGCACTATAAGGTATCTTTTTGCATGGAGAAGTTGGTACCCATGTTGGGTTATGATAGGTTGTAAGAGAATTGGATATTTTGGTCAATTATGATGGATTCTCTTATAAAATCTATGTTATTTTATGGCATATTTTATGGTAGATTTATAATGGTTGTAACAAATCTATCATAGTCTATATTTAGCATATTTTGGTTGCCCAATATTGGAGAGATAATATTGCATGTTATGATAGTTGTAAGGGGTGTAAGGGAATAATGTACATGTGTCCAAATGCATGTTTATGGCGTGGGATATTGTGCCATGTGGACTTGGACACCCAACCTCTTCTAGATGCTTCTTTTAGCTTGTATTCTCTATAAAATAGATGTCTTGCATTGTAGAATGCATAGTATGTTTGCCGGTAACAAAGTGCTTCCAGATTCACTCTAGAATAGGTGTTTATTTTCGAAGCACTTGTTGAAGAAGATTTGTAATTGGAGATAATTGTATTCACTATTTGATATAATAGAGAAGTATTGTGCTTTTGGAGGGCGGGGCTTTTTACCTAAAAGGAAAACCCCACGTATATTTAGTGTCATTATTTTATAGGTTCTTGCTGTTCTATTCAATTATTCCTATGTGTTTCTCATTACTATAACTGTATAAGGTGTTAAAAGGATTTTTTGTAATTCTCCCCTACTTAGATTAGTGTAGGAATTTTTTTGCTCTCACCCTACTTCCTTTCAAAATGAAATGCAATACAATGCAAATTAATACAAATCCTAGATCTAGGGCTTGAATAGACTTCAAATTTTAGAATTTTGTTGTATAAAGTCAAGCTCACCAAAATGAAAAGGTGGGAAATAGGTGAACCAAATATGGGATGAGGAAAATGATGCACCTATATTCCAAATTTCATTAAGAAAAATAGATCTCCTAGAGCAATATTGACTTTCAACCCTTAGGTGAGTCAACCTTGAGGGAGATCTAGCTATTTTCCTTATGACTCAGGATAGGTTGCAACTTACAGGACAACACTTTTGGGAGATGAATGAAAAATAGAAAAATAAGTCAATTATGCAATGCAATACATGAATCATCAATTTAAAACCTTAATCTTATAGAATACATAAACCAATTATAGATCTGAAAAGGTTAAGTATTTTTGCACCTTTCACCAAAATTTTGTTCTGAGAGCTATATTGGGACAAATTTTCCCTAGGGAAAATGAGTCTTTGTAGAGCTTTCTGAAATTAATTTCTGGGTCCTCTGCTCCTATGTCTACACTCCCAAATTCTTTGGATTTCATAGTCAAAAAGTTAGAAATAAATTTTGTAGGTGAGTTTCCATGACTTGACGACAATCTTGATAACTTTGCAACTTTTATAAAATTGCATTTTTGAGATATTCAACCTAAGCTCTGCAAAACATACAAAAGGGAAAAAATGTTTATTCTTGGTGAGTGCGGGTTTTCCTTGGTCAAACCTAATTTTTGTAATTAAACCTTGAATTGAAATAATGAAACATGAAAGGAATGATGAATGAACAATTTCTATGATGCAACTCACCAAACCCTTGAGTGAAACCCTTGAAGATCTGAAACTTAACACATCTCTTCAAAGTCTTGATCTTGCATGAAATGGATTGAATTGGATGTTGATCTTGTGCTTGAATTGATGCTTGAATGCTTGAAACCTACATCACAATGTTAGCTCCAAAAACATGCATGGATACACATAACTTTGAGATTATGCTTGAGAAATTTTGCTCTTGAACACCTTTGATAATAATCTTGGCTATAGATTTTCTCCTTCAAAAATTCTAGATTTCTTAGGGTTTGAATTGATAAAATAACATTGCTTTTATAGATGATTCTCTAATTTCCCAAAAATTAAACATTACAAGTCAGCATTTGAATATGAATTTTGGATCATTAGAATACCACCAAAAACATATTTAAAATTTGAAATTAGCAATTAAAGGGGACCCATTCACCCAAGGGTGAATGGGTTTTGACCTCAATTATGAGGACCTATCCAATTCAAGGAGTTAATAATGATAATTACATTAATTAAATATTAATCCCCCTTTCAAAAATGGTAATTAATTAGGCTTGTAGATGCAAAATGGGGCCAATTAGAGGCTTAATTAAGTCCATATTATTAAGGGACCCAAACATAGTGTGAAAATGTAGAGTGCATTTTTTGACATTACACTACCTAAAAACCCATCACAAAAAAATACATTCAAAAAACTCAAAGAGATAAGAAAAATGCATCTAAATCTTATAATCAATCCTATCATATGGAATTATAAAAGAAAACCATAACCAACAAGGACTTACCTCAAGTCCAAGCTATAAAAGGGGAAGGATTTTGAGGATGCCTTCAATCTCTCCTTCAAAACTTTATTTTCTTCCCAAAATTGAACCTAAATCCAAAACCAAGATTAGAAAAAGAAACCCCCCTTTAGCTTTCCAAAAGATAGAAATAGGGAATTAGTGTTAGAATCCCTTGGACGAGGGACTGACATGTCACTCCCTCATCCATCCTTATGGACACATGTCCCTACAAGTTCTCACACATGTGTGAAAACTAATGGGGAAGTCAAGAGCCAAGGAGTGTTCAACACTCCACAAGAGCTCTCAAATCTCATTAATGAGATTTTGGAAGCAACACTCCCATTTCTCAAAATCCGTCACCCTCCATAAATGACAATTATGGAGGGTCATGTCTTGAGTAATATCCAAGATATAGGAATAATTTGACCCCTAATCCATAGGTACACATCCTATGGATCCAAAAATGATTAAAATACTTAATTTGAAAACTTTTATCACCCTTTCAAAACCCAAATAGAGAAGAATCCGAATTTAAAACTTCACAAGAGTAAATCAAATATCAAAACCTCCATCTAGGACCTAATCCACTTTTAAAAATTAAACACATTAACATACATTCCAAATTTACATAACACATAAGAGACTACGGTCCCTCCAAATGGACCATAGTCAGTTTAACGTGGCATTGCACAATATGGTACCCTTGGTTACCTTCGATCCCATTAGCTTTGGGCATGTACCTACACACTTGAAGCCACATGTCAATATATCCAATGTATGATAATCAACCAATTAAATCAACAATTCCATATACATGTAATTAACATAATCAAATCCTAACATCCATAAATTGAAATAGCAATATCCACAATTCAACATATTCTATCAATTCATGATTAAATAATTGCATTGTTATAAAAATATCACATCATCACCCAAATCATACCATGATATCCGGACTAACATGAGAATGGTATATAGAGAAAACATAACAATATAATCACCATAAAGCATCATAAACATAAAAATAAGCATAACATCCAAATTCCATGATCATCCAAATGATCTAAACACATAGAGTATCAAAATGCTCAAATAAAAATACAGTCAGATTGGGCATTAAATAGTAGGCCTCACAATGGGCCTCACATCATTTATAAAGAAACATTACATATCTAAGTAACGATTGCGTATTACATAATCCCATGTAATGATAACAATTTTCTATTTACAACATTACATAAAAATAGAGATACATGATACATACATAGCTAACATGAGCTTAATGTTACAAAGATACAAATGGTCTAGATGTCCTTGCTGGAATATATCCTCAAGTTTCTATCACCAACTGATGAGGGAGAGTATCAATCAAACACTTTTTTTCCAACCACAGACTTATTGTGGTCCCTGACACATCCACCTAACTAGTAAGATGGACCTCCCTTCAACAAAAAGATTGGATTGATAACCTCATAATACTAGCCTTCCTAAGCATGGTTTTTTTTTAATACATAATATAGTGCTATCATACACTAGATACAACCTACATGTATGATATTCCTAGCCTAGTTATGCAAACCTAGCTCACAGTGAACCGACATTGTAAACAGTGGCTACTTACACTAATTTGGCCAAAGTTTCTAATATAATCAGTCACTCGTAAGAGAAGTTGTATGTTCACCCATCCCTTAGCTCAATTTGGTATTTGACCATTCATTCTCTTTCCAATATTAACTTTACTTTCATCCTAAAGGATAATGTTCATCTAAGGGTTCCATCTGACCAATAGATTACCCCCTTTTATGGATTATCCTAACCCTAGGAATAAACAAATTTATCCATATGTAAACATATAGGATCATAAAATGTAAACTCTACATAGTACTTCAAGGTAGCTTTTTTCTCTATATTTCACAACCTATGATGCATATGCATAGTCTAATACAATCTAGCTATTTAAGCTAATACACAAAGATTATCTCATATAATCACACAAAATTCAACATAAAGAGTATATATATATATATATCATTATAAATCACCCAAAGATCATGCAAGCTTTTTAAAACAAGAATAACCAAAATATCAAATAAACAAGTTCAACATAACAAATAATACAATTTTTTTTCTAGCACTTTCATTGAATTACAATTTCAACATAAAAATAGTAAATAAGTAAAATCAGCATGCATGAAATTTATAGCACCCAACAAAAATATTGTTTACTAAGTTCAATCCCATAATCATGGTTGCATCTCCTTTCAAAATAAATCTATCTCCACTCCTAGCCTCTCACCAAGCTTTCAACAATATGCAATTACTCTAGAATAAACTCTCTTTCCTTACTAAGCTCTCAACAACTCTCTGACACAAAATACTACAAAAAAAATTATGAATGAATAAGAAGAAAAAAAAATGAATGATTGTAACAAGAATAACCAAAAGCTTTTTAAAACAAGAATAACCAAAAGATCAAATAAACAAGTTCAACATAACAAATAATACAATTTTTTTTCTAGCACTTGCATTCAATTATAATTTCAACATAAAAATAGTAAATAAGTAAAATCAGCATGCGTGGAATTTATAGCACCCAACAAAAATATTGTTTACTAAGCTCAATCCCACAATCATGCTTGTGTCTCTTTTCAAAATCAATCTATCTCCACTCCTAGCCTCTCACCAAGCTCTCAACAATATGCAATTACTCTAGAATAAACTCTCTTTCCTTACTAAGCTCTCAATAACTCTCTGACACAAAAAACTACAAAAAAATTATGAATGAATAAGAAGAAAACAAAATGAATGATTGTAAAAAAAGGTAGAGAAGCTGCTTCTATTTATACCAAAATATCAAAAAATAAATGCTATAAACAAGCTACTAAATTTGCCTCCTTTTCACTCTTTTTTGCCACCACCATAATAGCAAACTAAAAATGCATTTACTCTGCTATCTAGAATGAAATGTGGTTGTTTTAAACTCATAATTTGCAACACATAAAAAATCCTCTTATTTCCAGCTTCTTAGAATGGATGAATCACCCCTTTTCAAGTGACAACATGATTCTTTTACAAAGTCAAAACATAGCAATGCATATCTACAGGTTTCCTAATTGTTTTGCAAGTTGACTACCTTATTAAGCTTTAGCTAGCTTTGGATTTGACAAAATGAATGATTGTAAAAAAAGGCAGAGAAGTTGCCTCTAATTGTACCAA
>VDFB02311290.1:0-10511 GCA_007258455.2 Sequoia sempervirens
AAATGACTAAACAAAAATTGTTAGTCATACGACTCATAGGTCTTTGATAATTATGAGTTGAACCTATTATAAAAAATTCATATAAAGCAAATATAAAAATAAATATTTTGAATATAATTGTATTAAGGATTCTAAACAAACCTTAGATGTGGCAGATGGAGTTATTATTCACTAGCATTTAGTAGGTATGCATCTAATGCAAAATTATTCAATTGCTATTGTATCAAACGGAAATTAACTTTTACCACCATTTGTTAGGTTTGCCACATGTGAATAAAGTTGTCAATTTGACCATATCATGAATATGATTTAATATTTTTTTAAAACTCTATGGCTATCTCTCATTGTGTCTTTGAAATTATTATAACTTTGATCCTTTTGAGTTCCTCTTGTTTTAAACCTATTGCCACTCCAAATTGAAATACCCTATTTAGCTCTCTCCCAATCACCTTCAAACCCTCCTCATAAATATCAATTTATAAATCTTTGTATGCACAATTTTGCAATACCATGAAAGCATAATTACAATGCAATATAAATAGTGATTTTATTTTACATATACAAATGTTATTCTCTTCTCTGTAACATCAATCTATAAACATTATTATGCGAAGTTTTTCAACTGCAATGCATATCTACAAATTACATGACAATCGCAATTGTAATTTTTTTTCTTTCTTCATATAAATTGTTATAGTTTATTTCTAATTAAAACAAACAGATTGAAATCAAATTAATTTAAAAATATTTGTGAATTCACAAATCTATTAAATATCTCACGAAGCAAAAGGATGTGAAGCAACATTAGAAAAATCTAACCATAAATAAAACAAAATTTACATGCACTTATACAAAATTACATACAGAATGTGTAACTTATCTCAAATGGTAGACCTGGGATAGGCAAAAGATAATACAATTAATCAAAACAAAAGAACTATGCATCTAATTTTCCACCTCTTTCTCCAGCTTTTTGTTTCATAAATATGCAAGTTTCCTGAAAACAATTCAATGAAACGTCCATTTTATCATAAAACAGGTCTTTGTAGACACCCCAACAGTGTAAATAAGCAGTGATCGGCACTCTATGTATCTAATTTTATGAAGCCAACAGCATCACCTAGATTGCTCAAAACAATAAAAAATAGAACCCCCCACAAAATAAAATCTAGAAACTGAAAATAAAACCTTGTCCCTTTCATTATTACTGCAGATCTGACAGGCTGCACATTATTGTAGTCCAAGCCTATTTTTCAGATTGCTTCATTTATCATCACCAATAATCTCTGCAAGAACATTGTCCCTGTTTAAAATGATGGAAACGGTTCACATCTCTAACAACAATTTCAATTCCAACAATCTTGGAGATAAATTTCGTTGCAGTGTGGCAATCAATACAAACTCGAAGGTTCTTCACAATTCTAATAGTTGTTAGGAGGCCTGTTTAACAAACCAAATGCAATTGCCAACTTTTCACTATGGTGGCAGAGAAATAATTCTTTTTCCTCCTCTTCCACATCATTAAGTAAATGTCTTGAATCTGGAAAATACCCTGCTGCTTTCATCTACCAAGACAATCTCTCCAACTTTGCATAGATCTCCTTTGTCGTCTGTGATCTGTCTCCTACACAAAAAGCATGTACCATTTTACGGGCTTCAATCCAACTACATCCAGGGATCTTTTTAATTCCTCTATCTTTCATCAATCTCCTTACCATTTGAGCCTCACCCCACCTGCCCACTTCTGCATAGGTGTTTGAGAGAAGAACATAAGTTCCAGCATTTTCAGGATCCAAATCAAAAAGCAGCATCGCTGTAAATATTCCTAAGCCTATATTCATATGTGATCTACAGGCACCAAGAAAACATGCCCATGCAACCACCGGAGGTTTAACTGGCATCTTAATGATAAAGTTTAGGGTGTCCTCAAGATAGCCAGCACGGGCAAGAAGGTCAACCATGCACACATAATGATTAACTGTAGGTGTAATGCAGTACGAGTTACTCATGTGATTGAAATACATACAGCCCTCGTCCACCAAACCTGCATGGCTGCATGCACGTAGAACACAAACAAAGCTTACAATGTCAGGATATATTCCAGAGTGCTTCATTGATTCAAAGATTTTGAGAGCATCCTTGCAAAATCCATTTTGTGCATATCCTGCAATCATGGCATTCCATGAGACCACATTTCTTTGGGGCATGCTATCAAACAGTTCACTTGCCTTGTCTATGCTTCCACAATTTGCATACATGTTTACCAGAGCATTTCCAACTATAATTTCTGACAAAAACCCGCCTTCCATTATGCTTTGATGGATGTCCATACCCTGTTCCAAAGCTCCCATTTTAGCACAAGCAGGGACGATGCTGGCAAAGGTTGTAGAGTCCGGCTTTACACCTGCCAATTGCATTTGCTTGAAAGTTTTTAAAGCCTTTTCAAAAAACCCATTTTGTGCATATCCTGCAATCATCGCAGTCCATGTAACCACATTTCTTTGGGGCATGCTGTCAAACAGTTCACGTGCCTTGTCTATGCTTCCACATTTTGCATACATGTCTACCAGAGCATTTCCAACTACAATATCTGACAAAAACCCCCCTTCCATTATGCCTTGGTGGATGTCCATACCCTGTTCTAGAGCTCCCATTTTAGCACAAGCAGGGAGGATGCTGGCAAAGGTTGCAGAGTCCGGCTTTACACATGCCAATTGCATTTGTTTGAAAGTTTTTAAAGCCTTTTCAACAAATCCATTATGTGCATATCCTGCAATCATTGCACTCCATAAGATGACATCTCTTTCTGGCATTCTGTCAAACAGTTCACGTGCCTTATCTATGCTTCCACATTTTGCATACATGTCTACCAGAGCACTTCCAACTCTAATATCTGACAAAAAACCCCCTTCCATAATGCTTTGATGGATGTCCATACCCTGTTCCAAAGCTCCCATTTTAGCACAAGCAGGGAGAATGCTGGAAAAGGTTGTAGAGTCTGGCTTTACACCTTCCAATTGCATTTGCTTGAAAGTTTTTAAAGCCATTTCAACAAATCCATTTTGTGCATATCCTGAAATCATTGCAGTCCATGAAACCACGTTTCTTTGGGGCATGCTGTCAAACAGTTCATGTGCTTTGTCTGTGCTTCCACATTTTGCATACATGTCTACCAGAGCATTTCCAACAATAATATCTGATAAAAAACCCCCTTCCATTATGCTTTGATGGATCTCCATACCCTGTTCCAAAGCTCCCATTTTGGTACATGGAGGGAGTATGCTACACAAGGCTGTAGAATTTGGCTTTACACCTGCCAATTGCATTTGCTTGAAAGTTTTTAAAGCCTTTTCAACAAATCCATTTTGTGCATATCCTGCAATCATTGCAGTCCAAGAAACCACATTTCTTTGGGGTATGCTGTCAAACAGTTCACGTGCTTTGTCTGTGCTTCCACATTTTGCATACATGTCTACTAGAGCATTTCCAACAATAATATCTGATAGAAAACCCCCTTCCATTATGCTTTGATGGATATCCATACCCTGTTCCAAAGCTCCCATTTTGGTACATGCAGGGAGTATGCTAGAAAAGGTTATAGAATTTGGCTTTACACCTGCTAATTGCATTTGCTTGAAAGTTTCTATAGCCTTTGCAATAAATCCATTTTGTGCATATCCTGCAATCATGGCATTCCATGAAACCACATTTCTTTCAGGCATTCTGTCAAAAAGTTCACGTGCTTTGTCTATTCTTCCACATTTTGTATACATGTTTAACAGAGCAGTTGCAACTATAATATCTGACAAAAACCCCCCTTCCATTATGCTTCTATGGATGTCCATACCATGTTCCAAAGCTCCCATTTTAGCACAAGCAGGGAGGATGCTGGCAATGGTTGTAGAGTCCGGCTTTACACCTGCCAATTGCATTTGCTTGAAAGTTTTTAAAGCAGTTTCAACAAATCCATTTTTTGCATATCCTGCAATCATGGCATTCCATGAAGCCACATCTCTTTGGGGCATGCTGTCAAACAGTTCACGTGCTTTGTCTATACTTCCACATTTTGCATACATGTCTACCAGAGCATTTCCAACAATAATATCTGATAAAAAACCCCCTTCCATTATGCTTTGATGGATATCCATACCCTGTTCCAAAGCTCCCATTTTGGTACATGCAGGGAGTATGCTAGAAAAGGTTGTAGAATTTGGCTTTACACCTGCTAATTGCATTTGCTTGAAAGTTTCTATAGCCTTTTCAACAAATCCATTTTGTGCATATCCTGCAATCATGGCATTCCATGAAACCACATCTCTTTGGGGTATGCTGTCAAACAGTTCACGTGCTTTGTCTATGCTTCCACATTTTGCATACATGTCTACCAAAGCATTTCCAACAATAATATCTGATAAAAAACCCCCTTCCATTATGCTTTGATGGATATCCATACCCTGTTCCGAAGCTCCCATTTTGGTGCATGCAGAGAGTATGCTAGAAAAGGTTGTAGAATTTGGCTTTACACCTGCTAATTGCATTTGCTTGAAAGTTTCTATAGCCTTTTCAACAAACCCATTTTGTGCATATCCTGCAATCATGGCATTCCATGAAACCACATTTCTTTCAGGCATGCTGTCAAACAGTTCACGTGCCTTGTCTATGCTTCCACATTTTGCATACATGTCTACCAGAGCATTTCCAACAATAATATCTGATAAAAAACCCCCTTCCATTATGCCTTGATGGATGTCCATGCCCTGTTCCAAAGCTCCCATTTTAGCACAAGCAGGGAGGATGCTGGCAAAGGTTGTAGAGTTCGGCTTTACACCCGCCAATTGCATTTGCTTGAAAGTTTCTATAGCCTTTTCAACAAATCCATTTTGTGCATATCCTGCAATCATGGCATTCCATGAAACCTCATTTCTTTCAGGCATGCTGTCAAACAGATCACATGCCTTGTCTATGCTTCCACATTTTGCATACATGTCTAACAGGGCAGTTGCAACTATAATATCTGACAAAAACTCCCGTTCCATTATGCTTTGATGGATATTCATACCCTGTTCCAAAGCTCCCATTTTGGTACATGCAGGGAGTATGCTAGAAAAGGTTGTAGAATCTGGCTTTGCACCTGCTAATTGCATTTGCTTGAAAGTTTCTATAGCCTTTTCAACAAATCCATTTTGTGCATATCCTGCAATCATGGCATTCCATGAAACCACATTTCTTTCAGGCATGCTGTCAAACAGATCACGTGCCTTGTCTATGCTTCCACATTTTGCATACATGTCTAACAGGGCAGTTGCAACTATAATATCTGACAAAAACCCCCCTTCCATTATGCTTTGATGGATATCCATACCCTGTTCCAAAGCTCCCATTTTGGTACATGCAGGGAGTATGCTAGAAAAGGTTGTAGAATCTGGCTTTGCACCTGCTAATTGCATTTGCTTGAAAGTTTCTATAGCCTTTTCAACAAATCCATTTTGTGCATATCCTGCAATCATGGCATTCCATGAGACCACATTTCTTTCAGGCATTTTGTCAAACAGTTCACGTGCCTTGTCTATGCTTCCACATTTTGCATACATGTCTACCAAGGCAGTTGCAACTACAACGTCTGACAAAATTCCTCTGTTCACTATGCTTTGATGGATGTCCATACCCTGCTCCAAAGCTCCCATGTTGGCACAGGCAGGGAGCACACTGGCAAATGTGAACTGATCGGGTTGGAGGCCTGTTCGTTGCATTTGGTGAAACAGTGCGATTGCCTCGTGAGGATACCCATGTCTTCTGTACGCTGCAATAATCGTATTCCATGAGGCCCTGTCTCGTTCTTTCATGCGGTCAAACACTTTACGAGCATCCACCAAACCTCCGCACTTGACATACAGGCAAATGAGCTTATTATGAAAAGCTGTGCGCATAGCAAATGCAAATCGCCCATGAGCGATGAATGAGTGGAGCTTATTCCCCTGTGAAAGCGACATTATTGAAAATGTAGGTCTGCAATAATCGAAGATAAAAAGAGGAGTCTTTAGGGGGATTGTGTACAGTAAGCAGAATGGGCAGCGCCTCCTTCTACAGTGACTGGTAATGGCATTTTATGATTGTGGAAAATGTGCAGTAATGGTATATGTGCACCAAAATGATATTGCCAGAGGTAAGCCTGGAAGCCTGGAATTAGACATAGTTTCAAAGTTGCCATTGTCAGACTCCCTCTACGTTGGTTGAAGAACTATTAACCAAAACTAAGGGTTGATATACTGAAATGTTATATTTTAGAAATTAAATGGGGAAAGATATAAATGGCTTTGAGAAAAAGATTTAGCCATCAAACTACAAAAAATAATATATTCACTATGAAAGAATGTTTTAGGTTTTGTACAGTGTCAAAATATTTGTAATTTGAGTTTTTGGAAATTGAATTCAAATGTTATTTAAAGCACAAGAATGAATTTTATTATGTGAAAATGATTTAATGGAAAGTGTATGTGAAAATGATTTAATAGAAAGTTCTCTTAGGTCAGCCCTCTAAAGACATTCTCAAGCATGCATGTGCTCCTTATCTCTTAGAAAATTAAACTCTGTTCTAATGATTTAGAATTGATAGTAGAATTGTTGCAAGACATTGTGTATTTTTCCAATACAATCAATTGTTACAAGATGAATTGTAAATTGATAATGTGATTATTTGTGTCTAAGATGTGTGCGGCCAAATATATGAGAAAATTGCTTGTCTATCCACTCCATAATATATAATAGACAAGTATAGATTTTTGCTAGAAACATATATTTTTTTCGTCCTTCATGAAACACACTTGCAAGGACTTTCATTTGGACATTTTATCAAGTAATCTTTTGAAATAAAGGTTCTTTAATCCTTTGAATAGTAAATGAATTAGCTCATGTAGAAGAAAATAAATAAATAGTATCATTCTAAAATGTGATATAGGTTATGGGAAGGATCTAAAAGGGGATAATGATTGTGCACCTAAAAACAAGATAATAAAGGGAAAAATTAATTTCCTTTTTTAATGGTTTTGTAATGGAAGTCTCATACATCAAATTAGTGTGTTATTGCTAACTTTACCGTTACCTTTTATGAAATTAAGATGGAAACTAGTGTGTTGAGGCTAGATGACAACTCACTAGTTTAGGTTGAGTATTTATTGTACTCTATAAGTATTTATTGTACTAATCTAACATTATACTTAAAAAATTAATTATAAGGCTTGATGACTTTATGAGTATTATACTAAATTGAAATTTTATATTTCAACTAATAATCATACATCAAGATAACTCACTTAACAAATTGGATTTGTAATACTTTTCCATTGACTTAACTATATATGTAATTATGCATTTAGGTATGTTTAAGTTGCATGTCTAGTTTAATTCATAAAAAATATTAAACAAGAGAATATATACATAACTAAATGTAAATATAACACTTAATAATTTATGTTCTTTCTTTGGGATAATACTTAAAACACATTTATGTTTATCTTAGATCATCCATTGCAATATAACACAAAGTTCACTCATAAATTTAATTGATATTATAAAAATGGTAAAAGAATAATTTATAATTGTTATTACACAAAAAATAAATTGTTTCCAACTTACAATTTTTTTAAAAACTCGCATCATTGAGTTTGTTTTTATAAGAAACACTGACATCTCAATTGATATTGACGGTATATAAAGATTCAATAAATAACAAAAATAATTATAGTAACAAAATAATAAATCATAATGTTGCTAGAGTTACAAATGTTATGCAAAAAGGTAGCTTAATGATGAGAATTTATTTCAGTATTTACTTTCCATATTTGTATTGCATTCATTAGTTAGTGTTGTTTGGTTAAGATCAAAATAAAAAAAGTAATAAAAAATTGATTATTTTGTTGATCATCTAAAGCTACCATAATATATACATAACACATCATTTTAGAGTAAGTGTTGAAGTGGGGAGATAAAATATGTAGTTTGGTTTAAAATATGAACATTCTCGAATACCTATAATAGTTTGTTGAAATTTTAATGTTGGATAAATTTGAGCATTGATGGTTGAGTTCCATAAATTGCATCTACTATTTGATTTTGATATATTAAGCAACACTTATAGGGTGTTGTAACCTTTACACGACAAGCCCAAAGGGCCAAAAAAGATCACGTCCAGAGCATTAAAACAGAAACCACCAAAATACAAGACACATAAACAACAAACCGACAATCGATAAACAACAACCCAACCAAAATAGGACACAAAAGCATCAGACACAAGCTAACCCTCCCATTTCTGAGAGAGGAGGTTTATAAAATCCTCCCCAACCCAGTTGAGGCCCTCAATAGTATTCTTGTCCATTTCTCCCTTGAGCACAACAGAAAGGGTACCAACAACACGATGGATAATTTTGATAGTGAACCAGGTCAACCCAACGAATTTCCTTTCGAGTTTATCCATCCACTCCAATAGCATGCTATAATCGTCCCCCTTTTCCACAGTCTTTACAATATCTTCCTCCATAGCCCTAGGGTCCGAGGAATGGGTCATCGAATCATCCTTGAGCATCTTGTTGAAGTCAAAAAAGTGACTAGGACCATCCACAAATTCCTCCTCCTCCTCTGTTTCTTCCTCCTTCCTCTTTCCTTTACTATCAAACTGCTCCTTATCACTAGAAATATCATTCATCGACACTTTCTTACTATTTTTCGCCATTCTATGGGATCTCCTAATGCTAGTATTCTCCATCCATATATCCATAGTAGTAGCCACAATGGCGTCCCCCTTAGAGTCTTTACCCACATTGTTCTTCTCTTCACTATCTGTGATCGACAGCTCCACCTGGCATTTACCCTCTTCCTTTACTTTTTTCCTTGTTGCAGGTTTGTTGTTCATCTTGCAGGGAGTAGTTTTGAGCTCGCAAAACCTAGCCACCGCTTTTGATTGGCAATCCCCACACCCACCTTCTTTTTCTTGGTGGGAGGTTTAGGCTTAGGGGTTTCGGTGTTCACCAAAGGGGTTTTCCTATTAGGGCCCTTAGACTCAGCCAGAGAGGGATTCACATTGGGCTAGTTAGGGGGTTCAAGCTCCTCGATATGAACAACAAAAATAGGTTTGGGTAGACAGAGAGCCAGATGGAAATGATAAAGCCTCAAGATGAGGCCCCAATGGAGCGACAAAGAGGCATTTCATCAGGGTTTTGGGCAGCAGTGTCCAAACACTTCTCAACTGAAATCTCCAAATTAGTAAGCAAGAAAAAAGGAAAAATCAACAATATTTTGTGTCGAAGATGATTGAGAAGAGGAAAATGGTAATAATAAAACACCATATGCCTACCTTCTAAGGTCACATATTTCATAATAGCTAGACAAACCTGGTCCCAAGGACGAGGGAGCACTTCCCTTTCGAAACCTGAAACTAAGACTCGACCGATTTTTCATTTTCTTTGAAGAAAGCATTGAGGCTTTCATTATCATGGGTCTTGGTATGTTTAGTGTACTTCTTCCTGTTGCATGAAAGCCTAGTCGCCTAAGGTATGACCTCTTCACTGACCTTGAAAGAGATACCTCCCATTGTAACTCTCCTATCTTTCCAAGAGCTCGCAAACTGAATTGACATCCTTGCATCATGTCCCACTAAGCACTCCATCAACGGTTCCAACCCACCTTTGACGCAAATATGCCAAACCAAGGGATCCTTTCAAAATTCCTTGTAATTATTCAACTTCGTCCTCATCTTGTCACCACCCATATTACCACACTTCACTCTAAGATACCAGTAAACGAACAAGAGGAAGAAATTAAAATATCTGTCAATGTGAAAGGTCACCCAAAAATCATTGTTTCTAAGCCAACCAGGATTATTTCAAGTAATTAAGGCAATATGCAAGTTACACATGCCAAATGTTATTTCCAAAGAGGATATCTCCACGACACCATAATTGAAAATCTTATGACACCAACAACTTAGGTTATGAAAAATGATGACATTGATAAGTTTACCCTTCAAGTTGCATATGTACAAGTACCAATGCCAAGTGGTTCCAAGGCCAAATGTAGAAATCCCTAATCATATATCCTTTTATTCTATGAAATTTTTTAACAATGTTGAGAGGACTCAACATGAACTCCACATGACATGAAGAAGTCACATAAAATTTGAAATTGAAAGTCCGTATAGGTATGTTGAGGTTATGTCAAGACCACAAATTAAATTTGTGCATGGCCCAACCAATCCTAGTTGTTAACCTGTGGTACTCGCCATCACCTCTCATAATTAGCTCCATAATGACTTCCTTCACCCAATTTTTCAAATGTTGCCACCTATTTAATACCTCATCATCTTTCTTCGTTTTATTAAAAAGGGAAAAGTGATTATAAAAAATATAATCTAATATTTCAATTATATATGTGAAGACGCATTTACCAATTAAAGATACCATCCTCAAATTGCATTGCATCCATTTTTGCTGTTTGGTTTAGATCAATAAAGAAGTACA
>VDFB02311295.1:0-29270 GCA_007258455.2 Sequoia sempervirens
TATCTCTATCTCATTATCTCTTCATCTCTCTACCCCTATATCTCTCCCTTTGTCTACCTCAATCTATATATCACTTCTTATCTCTATTTTTATCTTTCTATATCCCCCACTCTTACTCTCCCTCACTCTCTCTAAATATTTATCTCTTCCATCTCAATCTATCCCTCTCTTTTCTCTCTCTATGTATCCATTTAATTCTCTCCATATCCCTCTCCTTTCCTATCTCCATCTCCATCCCCATCTCTATCTTCTTCTCTATCTCTATCCCCTCTATCCCCTATCCCTGTCTCTCTTGCTCTTCCCCCACTTTCTCAATCTTCTAGGCTCTATATATCCCTCTTTATATCCATATCTATATCTAATTATATTCATCATTGAGAGGTTTTTTCCAATCATGTTTGGATCCCTAGAAGTGAATGCTAATTTATTTGAAGCTATCACTTCTCCATTGAGACCTTTGTTAAATAAATAAAGTCATTTGCTAAATGACCTACCAATTGACCTCATGTACTGCACATAGGCTATGTCTGAAAAAAAAAAAAAAAAAACCCAAAATTTTCTCTAATTGACCTTTCATACCTTTTGGCATACCCATCGCACACCAAAATGCAATTGCTAGTAATATTAGCAATACATTGTATTAATAGATCAAGTTATGACAAACAACTACTGGTCATCTTTGCTAGTACTGATCTTACTCTACCCCACAGTAAATATCATTTCGACAATTATATAGACGTACATAGAAAATGCGAAGCTCTGTCTGCGCCTAAACAATGGAGGACACCAAGTTTCCGAATGGAAAAGAGGTGTATGGCTCTGTGGCCAAACATTACGCAGAGTTCAGGCCCCGCTATCCCTCTCACCTTTTCTCCTTCCTTTCTTCCCTCACTCCACACCATGATCTCGTCTGGGATGTCGGCACAGGCAACGGCCAAGCCGCCGTTGAGGTAAGTTATTAAACATATCTCTATCACACTTCTTCTTCTTATCACAGACTGTTCTCTGATGAATGTTCTCTATTTTAAAGCAGTTATCAAAGTACTACAAGAAAGTGGTGGCCACAGACACAAGTGAGCAGCAGATACAACACGCAGAGCACCGCCCCAACATAACCTACGCCGTGACGGCGCCGTCAATGACTGACCAACAACTGCACTCCATCGTTGGCCCTGATTCCTCCGTCGACCTCGTCACCATCGCCACGGCCGTCCACTGGTTTGATTTGGATGAATTTTACCCGCAGGTAAAGCGCGTGTTGAAGAAGCCCGGCGGCGTGATTGCCATTTGGGCGTACTGGAATCTCAGCGTCGATCCAACAGTGGACGCCGTTTACGAGCGGTTTTTTCGCAAAATGTATCCGTTAACCCATCCGGCTGTGAAAGTGGTGCTCGAGGACTATGAGACACTGCCGTTTCCGTTCGCACAAGTGCAGTCAATAAAAATGGAGATTGAAGAGCAGAGGACGTTTGATCAGTATTTGGGATATTTCAGAACGTGGTCTGGCATGGCGGGTAGGGAAGAAATCTTGAAGGAGTTTAGCGCAGAATTTGGGGCGGCATGGGGAGCTCCGCCTCATGTGACCAAGACTGTAAAGTTTCCGCTCTGCTTTAAGGTTGGTAAGGTTTGTTAGTAGACGGTGGATGATCCACAAGAAACCTGTGAGCTTTGCTCGTGCTGTTAATATTAATATGTTTCTTAAGTATCTTGTTACATGTTAATCCTATGATTTAGTGATATCCCATTGGGTACTGTCAGGCTTTAAATATGAAAGTGACAGTCACATGGTTGTCTATGAATTTTTTTCCATGAAATTAAATCCTGATGAAGGGGGGTACAAGTTTCTTTTCAATTTTGACAGACTGTGGCAGTGGGTATATAATTTGGAGGACTCTTTAGTAAGTCATTCAGTAAAGAATAAGTGACATAGTAGTATGATTTTTTTAATTTTAGCTGGGTGAATGATTTGGTAAATTCTTTGTAAGTCGGGTATAAATAAAAAATAATATGATAATAATTTTATTTTTTTTGTTTGTCATATTTAAACCTATTTAATAATCTAGTGTTTATCTTTAAATCACATCATTTAGGTTGTTAAGTATTTTTTCGTCAACATTTTTGTTCAAATTCACACACTTGTAGATTAATGACACACAATTTGTACTTATTTTTTTAATATTATAAATAAATTATATGTCATTACTAAAAATTATGGTAGGAGGTGGGTAATTAAAATTTTCCTAATGTCACGAGATTCAAATGAATTTACTTTCAAGATGTTGAGATTTTTTTATGAATAGATATTCATATTAATTATAAAAGTCTTTTTATATGTTCTATATCACAAAAAAAAAGGGTAAAGAAAATTGCATCTTGAAGTCTATGCAAGATGGAGCCTTAAACATTAAATTCAAAGAGAAAAATAAAGCTATTAAGTAATGAGAGCTAAGGCGCACATAGAAGGATGTAGGCCATGATCATCTAGTTTTCACAAGTTTGGGTTATCTTGATAATCAAGAATTGACTCCTAACTATTAAGAGCACTTTGAGAATGATCCTCATTACTTTACACTTTCTTAGGAGGTTGACTAGTAGCAACTTTGGTAGGAGAAATAACTAGGGAAAGATAAGGGAATTTGAGATTGTCTAGCCATCTAGTGGCTCCTCTAATGTGATGTTGATGGGATGATTGAGAACAACCATGAGATCTGCACTAAGAAGCATGAGAATCATCAACTACTCAAGTATTTTGACTTTTTCCATGTTGACACCCTTGTGGAAAGGATTCATCCCTATGGGAGTGAGGAGGGGAGGTTGGTGGAACTTTGGTAACCATACAAGTTGCATTACACCAATGACCAAGAAGCAGCTCCAAATACACCTTTACTACATTGCACTTGTATCTACATTAACACATTGGAACATATCATAGATTTAGAATACATGGAGAAATTATTGTTAACAATACATCCAAAAAAATGATAGAATTCATATATTTCCAAATGCGAAATAAGAATTCATTCTAAAAGAATACCATATCTTAATGAATTTAGTGGATATTCTCACTCAATCTCGTAAAAGAATCACGTGCCAAGAAAAAGGCCCAGGTCTAAAGGGCTTGAAAAAGTCATAGATCTAATGGGTAAGTGCACAAAGTTGAGTCCATGAAATGTGGAAGTTTTTCCCTTAGCCAAAAAAGTGAAATCGGCATTGCAAAAATGGGATCCCGTTTTTTATATTTTTAGAAAATATAATGATTTAAGTCTTAAAAAGTTTCATTTAAAGGATTCCAATTGAAGAGGGTTTGATTGAACCACCTTATATCAAACCCCCTTGGATAGAACCCTGTTAGTTTTAAACCATACTTATAATGGAGTCTCTTTTACACCTATCAAAATGCTGATAAAAAACCACTTTTGATTTATCATTTGGGGGATCAAATGAGTTCATTCAAAATTTTATTTTTTTAAGTATGTAGTCCTTATTATAAGCTTCCCAAAAAGAATAATTTTAAATAAATTTAATTTTATTATTATATATATATTTTATTTCTTGTGAATGTAGGTTTTTCACCAAAAATCAAGCTCTTTGTTCTACACATGTGGAAAAATATCATATTATAAAAAAAATTTGAAAAATATTAGTGCACTATATATTGAAGTCCTTGATCCAACAAAAAAAAATGAATTTCGATATATACAAAAAAACTTATGTTGTATACAGTCCGCCTATGTTTGAATTGTAATTGGTTTGACTTCGAAACTTGATTAAGGAAAAAATATTCAATAAAACACTATGAAACCAAATGAAAACACTAGATATCATAGTTATAAATCTAAATTCGAAAAAATTAGAATTTTATTCTTCATGGAAAAAAAGTTATGTTGTATACGGTGAGCATCACTCCTTAAAAATGGTGTTTATTGTAAAAAACTAGTTTTCGAAGATGGAAAAAGAAGTGCAATCTAATTCCAAAAATTTTGAAAAAATATATTTAGAATCTATAAACAAAATGGCACAAATCATTAGTTTGCATCATCTTCAAATTCCTCACGGTTTAGCCGCTATAGGTGTCTGAAAGTGAAGATTTAGTTAGAAAAAATCAATTAAATGTCCAGTTTGGCCAAAAAATGTAAATCAGTATTGTGGGATCACCCTTACATAACGAAACAATGTGGACCCAAAAATCAGATGCCTTATACACATAATTACCTGTATTGACACTTAGTTAATTTTCCCTTCATCTATCTTCACTAAATCAAACCTTCTTGCAAATGCCCACTGGATTACCATCTTCAAACATGTTCAAGATGTACAAACTAATCTGCACAATGGTCTTCATACTAAAATACAATGTCGAGATCTCGTTTAGCTTTGAGATCCTGAGCCTAAATGCCAAACAGGATCTCGTTTGTTAAAGGGTCCCGAACCGACAGACGCGAAACATGATCTCGATTTGTAAAAATTGGGATCCCATTTTGTAATAATCGGGATCCCATTTTGAGATGGTATTTATTTTTTAAAAAATGAACAAAACTTAATTCTGCTCTGCGCACGGGATCCTGAATTGGTGGGTGACAGCGACTATTAAAAACAACCTCCAGGTATGCCTCCACCCCCACTTTTTAGCTTTTTTTCATTTTTTATTGAAAATTTTAATAGAAGAATAGATTTTACCATGTTTTTTCCTAATTTATTTGTCGTTTTAAGCATTTTATTTCCTGTAACAGTAGAAATGATTAATTGTAGAAATAGATGAAAAAATGCAATGAAACCTGAAGATATTGAATACAAAGGAAAAAATGAACCTTGAATTGTATTTTAGAAACAAAATTTAGCTTTTGAAACCTAAATTGTTCAATCAAAGCAAAAAAAATTGCATTTGAAAACCCTAATTGAAAGGAAACAATAAAAAATTGCATTTCAAAACCCTAAATTGAAATGAAATAAAAAAAATTGCATTTGGAAACCCTAATCAAGCTTTTTGAAACCTTGAATTCAAATCAAACAAAAAAATTGGACTTCAAAACGCTAGTTTGAAATGAAACAAAAAAATTGCATTAAAAACCCTAATTGCTTATATTGAAACCCTAAATTGAATTAAAACAAAAAAAAATGCTAAAACCCTAAATTGAAATTGAACAAATCATTTTGCATTTGAAAACCCTAATTTTGAGCTCAAGAAAATTCATTTGCATTGCTTAAATATTTTAAATTTCATTTACATTGTATAGAGAAAACAATATGTTAAACTTTACTTTCAATATTAAATTATAATTAGATTAGAAAACAATATGTTAAAGAATAGTTACAATTCATAAATTTTATCAATGTTTGTTTGCAAATTTAGTTAGCAAATTCCTAAATCCAAGTGTACAATCCATTTACAATTGTCACTTAATTATATAATATTCAACATTCATTTCTATTTTATGTTTTGATCTCTCTTAGTCATGCCTTGTTTCCATTTCTTGTTTGCATGTGTTGTCTCTTGTCTTTTGACAATCTTAACCCTCATTCTAGTCAATTACTTGTTAATTAGGATTCTAGTTTAGTCTAAAATCTCAATTTGCACTAGTTACCTAGACACTAAAAGAATCTAAATATTTTTCTTGTCTTTCTTTTAAGGTTCTTTCAATTCCAAACAATCCAAAATAAAATACTTGATTCAACATTAACTAAAAAAAAAAAATTATCTTATACATTTTATATCATAAAATTCATTTAAGTGGGAAATATTAATGAAAAAAATGTTAAATAAAATAATCTTATATTCAATTAAAAAAATATTCAGTTAAAACATACATCAAACTCAATCTTAATAATACATAATTATGTGTTTCTATTACGAAAATAGTCAATCTATTCATAAAATAAAAAATATTCATAAACTAGTCACTAACTTGCAAGTCCATTATTCGAAGGGCCGCCCAAACTTCACCCTAACTTCCCTAAACCCTAAACCCTGAACCCTGAACTCTAAAATATAAACCCTTAACACTAAAGCATTCATTTTGTCGTAGGACCTTAAAATGAAATTTGGTTGCCTTAGGCAACTCCACCAAATTTTATTCCCTTAAGCCATGTCATTTTGTTGTAGGACCTTACTACATAGATCCCCTTAAGCCATCCTATTACCCTAAACCCTAAACCCTAAACTCTAAACTCTAAACCCTAAACCCTAAAGCCACCATTTTTTCCTAGGCCCTTAATGAAATTTGGTTGCCTTGGGAAACTTCACCAAATTTTATTCACTTGAGCCATGTCATTTTGTCCTAGGACCTCACTAGGCATAGATGCCCTTAAGCCATCCTATCACCCTAAATCGTAAATCGATGTCTTAAGGGGTCCTAATATGACATTTTGTAAGGGGATCAAATAAGTTCTCAAAATTTGGTGAAGTTGCCCAAGGCAGCTAAATTTAGCAATAATAAGATCGTGCAAGATTATAATATGAATGAGATTTCATGATCTAGGTTGGTCAATTGAAACAAGAGCTATCTCAATCAACTGTTCTACAAGAAAATTTTGTTCACTAACTTGCAAGTCCATTATTCCAAGGGACACCAAAATTTCACCCTAAGTTCTCTAAACCCTAAACCATGAACTCTAAAATCTAAACCCTAAACACTAAAGCATTCATTTTGTCCTAGGACCTTAAAATGAAATTTGGTTGCCTTAGGAAACTCCACCAAATTTTATTCCCTTAAGCCATGTAATTTTTTCGTAGGACCTTATTACATAGATCCCCTTAAGCTACACTATTACCCTAAACCCTAAAATCTAAACTCTAAACCCTAAACCCTAAAGCCATCATTTTTTCTTAGGCCTTAATGAAATTTGGTTGCCTTGGGCAACTTCACCAAATTTTATCACTTGAGCCATGTCATTTTTTCCTAGGACCTCACTAGACATAGATCCCCTTAAGCCATCATATCATCCTAAACCATAAATTAATGTCTTAAGGGGTCCTAATATGACATTTCTTAAGGGGATCAAATAAGTTCTCAAAATTTGGTGAGTTACCCAAGGCAACCAAATTTAACAATAATAAGATCGTGCAAGATTATAATATGAATGAGATAAATCACGATCTAGGTTGATCAATTTACGGTTTAGGGTGATAGGATGGCTTAAGGGGATCTATGTCTAGTAATGTCCTAGGACAAACTGGGATGGCTCAAGTGAATAAAATTTGGTGAAGTTGCCTAAGACCTTAATGAAATTTGGTTTCCTTAGGAATCTTCACCAAATTCTATTCACTTAAGCCATGTCATTTTGTTCTAGGACCTTACTACATAGATCCCCTTAAGCCATACTTTAGGATGTCTTAAGGTGTCCTAATATGACATTTCTTAAGGGGATCAAATAAGTTCTCAAAATTTGGTGAAGTTGCCCAAGGCAACCAAATTTAACAATAATAAGATCATTGCAAGATTAAATTATAATATGAATGAGATTTCATGATCTAGGTTGATCAATTTATGGTTTAGGGTGATAGGATGGCCTAAGGGGATCTATGTCTAGCAAGTTCCTAGGACAAAATGACATGGCTCAAGTGAATAAAATTTGGTGAAGTTGCCTCGAACCTTAATGGAATTTGGTTGCCTTGGGCACCTTCACCAAATTTTATTCACTTAAAATCCATGTCATTTTGTACTAAGACCTTACTACATAGATCCCCTTAAGCCATCCTATTACCCTAAAACCTAAATCCTAAACTCTAAACCGTAAACCCTATAGCATTCATAAATTGTCCTATATTAATAGTTAATTTTTTTTCATTCAAGTAACATGCCTTAGACATAAATGAGGCTTACATATTTTATCATTTGTATTCAATTACGCCATTTATATTGAATGGTTTAAGGGAATTTCCTAAACATGTATCTTACATTTTGAAATTACAAATCTAATGCAGGTTCACTTATATCTTAGAGATCACATGGATCAATTCAATAATATTCACAATCCACCTCCATCTCATCCATCTACGCCACCTTCACTTCCACCTCCACCTCCACCCACTCCACCTCATAACCCTCCAGCTCCACCACCTGAAATCGATGGTGCTCGTTTGCAAGCACGAATCAATGCCAATGTTAGAACCATCCAAGATCAAATCAACATTATTCAAAATGAAGAATGTGTCGCACCACGTGTGAGGATGTTTGCATCTAGGATGCAAACCATTGTTGATGTTGTTAGGGATATGGATGGGATCTTAGATGAGCATTGACAATAGCTAGAGGAGAGAACTTCCGATTCTGAAAAGGAAAACACAAAGAAATGAAGAGATGCAGTAGAGAGCCACAACCATTTCTAAATTAAGACAATGACCTTATAGTTATGAATTTATGAATTTGGTTCGATGGATATTTTGTGTGATGAATTTATAAATTTGGTTGGATGAATATTTTTAGTGATGTAAATTTATGATTTTGGTTCCAGATGGATATTTTTTGACATGAATTTATGAATTTGGTGGAATTTATGAACTTATAATGATGAAATTTTTTTGTGTACATATGACACTAACGATGGGGCAATCACCTGCTCCATAAGTACATACATTGACACCAGTCCTAGTTAGCAACCCTTATGGGGTATTTTGATTTCAATTTTTTAAATTATATATGAAATGATTTTTAACTTGAGTTTTAAATTTATAATTGAATCATGAACATATATTTAAAATATTTATGTTGGTTTAGGGGAGTCAATCGGCTTCCATGTTGATTCCACCCGAGGGGTTGTCGAGCACTCCTCCACTATCGGGTGTCGTAGATCAGGGGCAAGTACATTTATATTGTAAATTCTTTAACTTACATTAGTATAGTTACAATTATGAATTTTGAATTCACTATATATGAAATGTGCATGTACACTTGTAAATATTATAAGCGTTAAATGTCTACATGTATGTCTAGGTTGATACCACAATGAGAATGTGCATCAGACAAACATTAGATGTTGCAAATACTTGTGAGGCCTCTGATTTTTAGGTTGTTTAAAAAAAATTCTACACAAAATGTGCAAACTTGAATATATATATTTTAACCTAATTCAAGTATACATGCTTTAAAATTGATCTTGTAGGACTTTGTTAGTGCGATTCTTTGCCATGACCCAGACATAGTTACACCTCTAGGAGGACATGCAGAGCAGGCTTTAGATATCATGGTAATTTAAATTTCTTATTATATTTAAAGTTAATTACAAATTATATATTCTAAATATAACTTTAATTTTAAATTTCTAATTGAATATATATATATATATATAATATGAGCTAATACATGTTTCAAATTCTTTTTCTTTTATAGCATGAGACACATCTTGTAGTTAAGCATGTACAAATAGGTCTTGGAGAAGAGGGTGCACAACCTTAGAATACGGTACAATTAAAATATGATAAATTATAAATTAAATTGAATTAAATAATTTTTAACTGTAGACTTACATCTAATTTCAACTTTCTTTGTCTTGTTTATGTAGATTGATTCAGAGAATTTAGAGGTTGGTTCAAGTGCACTAGAGCATCCAGACCCAGATATTATGGTAATTTAATTTTATGATGAATTATAAATTAAATTGTCATTAAATCATTTTTCATTGTCTTACATTTGATTTCATCTTTCTCTTGTACAAAGTGTTTCAGGTCATCCGCATAGTCTACATGGTGTGAAGAGGTCTCTTGATTATAAAGACAATACATGACCTAGAAACATGATTTTATGGGTTATATTTGTTTATTTCATGGACTATATTTTTGGTTTCTCATATACTCTGTTGGAATTTATATTTCATGGCTCAAGTACTTAGTTGGACTTTAGTTCATGGGTTGTACTCTAATGGACTTTATTTCTTGCGCTTAATATATTGGTTTCATGCACTTAATATGTTGTAAATTATGGACTTTATTATTGTTTGAAATTTTAATTTACATGTGTGCATTTATGCATTTTATGTTCATAGTCAAGACATTAATATATGACATTAATGTGAAATTAAATATAAATATGAAATTAAAGTTGAAATTAATAGGACATTTTAATATTTGTACTTTACAAATTTAGTGATCTCATACATGATATACATGATATGTGCATTCAATAATTAGTGATAATTAGTCAATGAACTTATTCAATTCACGTCAATCAATAATTAGTCAATAAATCATAATTTACAAACAAAAGCAATCTGTTTATATACCACAAAGGATAAAATTTTAAGAAATAAAAAATACTATACAAGATTAGAGAACAAAAGCATTAATAAATTTTATAAATAATAGCATCCAACACTAATTTATAAGCTGTCAAAACAAATAATAGTATCCAATACTAATTTATAAGTTGTCAAAACAAATAATGGCATCCAATACTAATTTATAAGTTGTCAAAACAAATAATAGCATCCAATACTAATTTATAAGTTATCAAAACAAATAATAGCATCCAACACTAATTTATAGGTTTTCTTAAGGGGATGTCTTAAGGGATCCTAATACGACGTCTTAAGGGATCAAATGAGAGTATAATTAAGTATAAATATTAACTGATATAAACAAGTATTATACTTTAAGGTGAATCATCATAACAAATGATATATTTAAATATAATATTTAGGATATGTGCTAATACGACGTCTTAAGGGGATGTCTTAAGGGGTCCTAATACGACGTCTTAAGGGGATCAAAGAAGAGTATAATTGATTATAAATATTAAGTGATATAAACAAGTATTATAAGTTTTAGGGCGAGCCATCATAACAAATGATATAATTAAATATAATATTTAGGATATCTGCTAATACAACACGTCTTAAGGGGATGTCTTAAGGGGTCCTAATACGACTTCTTAAGGGGATCAAAGAAGAGTATAATTGAGTATAAATATTAAGTGATACAAACAAGTATTATAAGTTTTAGGGTGAGACATCATAACAACTAATATAATTAAGTATAATATTTAGGATATGTGTTAATACGACACGTCTTAAGGGGATCAAAGAAGAGTATAATTAAGTATAAATATTAAGTGATATAAACAAGTATTATAAGTTTTAGGGTGAGTCATCATAACAAATGATATAATTAAGTATAATATTTAGGATATGTGTTAATACGACACGTCTTAAGGGGATGTCTTAAGGGGTCGTAATACAATGTCTTAAGGATATAATTGATTTAACAATAATTTATGCATGATATTTAGTGATTATAGAATCAAATTTAAAGTTTCAAAGTAGGAAAACATGCACATTTAACAAATAAAATATATAGAATATTGATTTTGATACATAGAAGTACATAGAGTACATAATTGTGTATGTACATGTATTTGTAATTTGTACAAAATGTTTAATTTTGTAAGTGTGTATGTACATATATGTCATCTCAAAACAATGTTTACAAAATTTGGATATGCCATCTCAAGAACATCTCAAACTCGTGCCCAGAATGTAGTAGGTCTTCACACCACCTGATATCAAAAAGGTACAAGCAATATCAATGGAATCATCAAAACATACATTTTTAATTTATATAAAACTATCTATATGTACACAACTCAAGTACTTGCATTTAAAAGTATTCCACACATGTGTGTAGGTTGAATCCAAGCATCCTCTCATTTTTGTTTCAAAGTATGAGATCAATGCAATGATGGCTTAATGATACAAAAAAGGATAATAAATAAATTTTAACTATTAATGTACAAGCAATATCAATATGTAATCAAAACATGTATTTAAATACAATTTAACTAATAATTACCTGTTTTTACCAAGTATTCCATGTTGTCTAGGTTGAATCTGCATGGACTAGATCCTTTTTGTGATTATGGCTTAAGGATAGATAAAAGGAAAATTTAAATAAATTTCAACTAATAACACACTTGACCAATATCGAAACATGTATTTAATCTATTTAAAAGGACAATATAAAACTAAAACTATATTTACTTGTATTTACTTATTCCATTGTACCTTCTGCATCCTCTCTTTTTTGCAATGCATCTATGATTGTCTCATGCTCTTCCATAGAAATTTTCCATAGCACCTTATTTGTAGGTCTTCCATGATACTGATCTAGTTTTATATTTTTTGCCACCACCAAATGTGAATAATATATAATCTTTTTATGTGTTTCATAATCTTTGAATGCAGGTAGAACATTCTTTCTTGTTAGGTATTTCATAGCCAAGTGCCAACAACCACCACCGATCCTATCGGAAAACATGAAAAACATCATCAAATAAGTTCTCAAAATTTTCTTAAGGGGATTAAAGACTTGTTCTAAAAATTTGCTTAAGGGGATCAAAAACTTGTTATCAAAATTTGCTTAAGGGGATGTCTTAAGGGGATCACCATACCTGTTGGATAATGATAACCATCATCATCTTCTCGAGGTGCTATTAACTTATGTTTCATCTCCACACAATGAGCCAACCAATATTTTGTTTCCTCTTCATTCCCCTCGGGTGCAACAACAACATACACATGTCCTGCAAACAAAATTTCATTTAATAACTTGTGCATATCCATATAAATAATTTAGTATTACAAAATAACTTAATAACGTGAAATAAAATGAAATAAATTGAATTAAACTACCTTCTTGTACAAGGTCTGAAACACAATCATAGTCTTGAGATGCAAACACTTGATCATTTTCTTCAATAGTTCTTTCATATTGATCATGTGCTTGTCTAGGTGTCAACGATATTTGCTCCCACTATTCAACCCATTCTATATTTTCACATGCTTTCCGATCTCCTGAGATACAAAACTGACAAAAACATGCAAGCTCCCTTGTCCAGATAGTCCATGTGCTTTTTGTCAAACTCCTAAATGAATTCCATTTAATAGATCCATTGATTGTCTCATAGTCAACTCTAGGTACAATGTTCTCTTCTTCAACCAACCAAAATAATCGATGAATTATAGAGGACTCACTCGAAAAAGGTGTAGATAATCTTGTATTACACCAATCCACAATCCCATGTGAATCTTTAAATTTTACTGCATCCTCGAATTTTAATTGTTTTCTAGCAAGAATTATTTTGACACACACACCAACTCCATCATGTTCTCCTTTACCATGCCCAGCTTCAAAAAAACTCCATATATGTTGGACATTAAGTTCCTTGTGAACCCTACTTAACCAATAGAACATTCGAGCATTCTTGAACTACCTCGTACAATTATCTGACCATATGAGGTGTTTTATCATCTGGATTCCTCTTTCTCTTAGAATTCTATAAAATATATTGAAACAGTATTGAACAAACTCTGACAAGTGTAACTGGTTGTCACTCAAATAAAAATGGCACTCCCTCAAAACTTTTCTATCATCCTCAGTGCTATCATCTGTATGTCTATAAGAAATATGGACAAACAGAGCTACTTGCACTAAATTATAATACTGTGATTGAATTTCCTCTTGCGGAGCTAGAGTATAATTTTTCGCAAAATCAATCACTGAAAGTATAGTACCAATTGGAAATGTGTTTCTACATGCGCGAAATTGGCCATCAAGCCATCAAGCATGTTGTGAGTGCATGACATATTTTGGTATAATCTTATTCTTAAATTCACTCATGAATGTATGCACACTAACTTTGTATGTAACTAAATCACAACGCTTTCCTATTTTTCCATTTTTTATAGAATAGTGAACATTCTTAAATATTTTAACATCTACTAATTGTTTTCCAAAATCATTATCAACACTTTCATGCATACAAATTCTTAAGAATGAAAGATTTCCATAGTTAATGCATTGTCCAAAAATACAAGAACTTAAATAAAACAATTTACCATTAGATCTTTCACAAAACAAACCTAAAATAAACTCCCTTATTGCTTCAGGTGGCATATTAATACCACATTCCTGTATAATCATGTTAGTGTGCAAGGTACAACGTATATATCGAAAAACATCACAAATATAACGAAATTGAACATGCGTTTTACAACAAGATATTTGTTTTCTATTAATTTTTACATACCAGGGTTTACTTTTTTAAAAGACCTTTGACTTATTTTAATATTACCAGGTAACACTAAATCACCACAAAATTTTCTATAAAATTCAGTTTGTGTTGTATCTAATATGTGTTTTGGGTGAGGATCACGAACTTTGGACCCCACCTTTAATTTTAAAACATCTCTAGAATTAGATGAAACCCTAGTATTACCATGCCAATATTTTTCAATCAAATATTTAATTTCAACATTTAATTTCATATCAGACCTCGGGAGTCGACCACTGAAACTCCAACATTGGTTGATACGATCATTTTCTATACTTTCTCTTCTTTTTTCCGCTCTTAGCAATGTTTTAGGATGTATTTTTAAAACTTCACTAATATTGCTTACCATTCTTTTATTCAAAGTTCCTTTATTAACTATAGCAATTTTTATAGCTCTTCTTGCTGCATTTTTATCTTTAGATCGACTATTTTCCCAATAGATTGAATGGTACTAGCAATAGTAGACATAACATGTTTTAATGATTGATCTTTTCTTTTTGGTTTAATAAAAAAGCCTAACCTTTTCATTATTTTCCTCATTTTTTGCATTCTCATCAATTGCATCATTAGTTGACATTGAAATGCAAAAATTTTACAATAAAATAATTTTTTGTATATTCTATTCGCATGTGTTCTTATTTTCCTCCAAGAAATTTGACTAGGAAGATTATCGAAAACATCACTTTCAATTTTAAAAAAAGTATTTTCATTAAATTCAACATCACATTCTAGATTTTCATTTTCATTTTCATTTTCAACTTCAAAACGATTTACATTTTCATCAACAAAATGGTTTTCATTTTCATTTTCATCAACAAAACGGTTTTCGTTTTCATTTTCAACAAAAGGTCATTCTCATTTTCATTTTCAACAAAAGATTTTTCATTTTCATTTTCAACAAAAGATTTTTCTTTTTCATTTTCAACAAATTCTATAAAAGTTTCATCTCTCTGAATATTATCAATGTCAACATCGTTAAGTACAACATCTTGTAAAACTTCTACATATGAATTTACCATTTCACTAACATGTGGATTTGAAGATGTACCTAGATTTGTGCATATTGAAACATTCTCCATAGCATTGAAAGAGGGATTTGAAGACATATTAGGACTTGCTTGTATAATCATATTCTTTTCCAAATTGACTTCTTGCAAATTAGCTTTGTCTACAACCATGGTCTCCTCAATGTTTTCATCTTCAATAGTTGTGGAATTGGATGCCCCACCATCATTCATTGATTTAATTCTCATTCTTCTTTCTCTTTGTCTTTGTTTCTCCTTCTCTCTCTTTGTTTCAATTTCTTCAGGAGTCAATGTCTTCCTATCTTTCCTCTTATTACGAGCTTGTGAACCCATGATTGTAAAATTCTCAAGCACAAATGAATGTCAATAGTGAAATTCAAAAAAATCAATCCAAATTGCCAGTGGAAGACCTATAAGGACAAAATTCATCCTCTTGTGTTCCTCAAAACAAGTAGAAAACTAGCGCAATTCCACTTAACAAACTATTTTCTTCATGCCTCCTTTCAAAACTTCAATCCATATTGCAAGTTGAAGACCTTTTGTTCCTCCAAACGAGTACAAAACTAACACAATTCCACTTCAAAAATAGTTTACATGGCGCCTCCTTTGAAAGAATCAATCCAAAATACAAGTTCACCACCTGTAAAGACAAAAGTTGATGAAAAATAGGCCAATATATCACAGTCAGTTGTACATGTGAAGTTGCAGACTTCACAATAAACTTTGTCAGTAAATTTAAAAAAAACGGTTAAAAACAAATGGGATCCCATTTTATAATTGGGATCTCGTTCCCCAATATTAAATATGGGGACCATTGACAAAGGAACGAGATCCCATTTATAAAGCGAGATCCTATTTCCATGTCAATGGTCATCGCATTTAATATTTAAAAACAAGATCCCGATTTACAAAACGAGATGTCGTTTTGTAAATGGGATTTCGTTTCTAAAAAAATGCAATTGGATTTACTTTGTGGTTAGGTTTTTAGCTTGTATTTTGGTTCGGGAAAAACATTGGGAATCCAAACCTAGGCTTTCAAAAACGTGCTTCAGTGAGTCAAAAATCTTTTCCCAAAAGGATTTAGAAAAATACAATAATTTAGGTCAAAATATGGATGACGTACACGTGCATGGTATGGTAAAAAAAAAGTTACTTTTAAACAATGGTTTTTAGAAATGCCTATTGAAACTGAATTTGTACCATCTGGGTTTTGAAATAAATTACATATTTGGAAACTAGACTCCGAGTACTACATTTTATGATTACTGATTTTTTTGAAGATTCCATCTCTAAGTGCTTCAAATTTTAAGGTCAAATGTGTCAAATTCTGAAAATTAGGGAAAACACTTCTAGTTTTTGGCCAAAAAGTGGACTCAACTTCTTGCCAACACCCTAATTCCAACCCACTTGGGCTACATAGAAGACATAAAAGGTGTTTCAAAGTTTCTCAGTGCTCACAAAAAGGACAACAAGGATTAAAAAATCCTAAATGAATATATGGAACCACTAAAAAGATATTGATATAAAATACACAAGACAAAATGAGTAAGCATTAGCTCAATGATAACAATCCAGATAGTTTGAAATCTACACTACCATATGCCAACTGAAGATCAAAATACCCATTTTTCATTAATTCTATGCACCATGTGCAAATGAGATGAAAGAAAAGCATGACCTTTATGAGGCTTATAATTACAAAATGATGTATGAGGATAGTATTTCCAATATTTCCACCATGGCTTAAAATATCTAACCCTAATTTTGTGTAGCATTTTGACAAGAATGAAATCAACATCAATATGAAAGGACTTAAAATCTAGTTGATGAGTATATAGTTGACCTTTTCTTCAAGCCAAGAAAAAAGATTCCTAATGGTTCTTGAAAAAAAATGTAGTAGCATCTTAATACCTTCATTAGAAATTTCATAACATGAAGCTAAGAAACTTTAGAAAGAGGGTTATCAAGTGGCAATAAATCTCAAGGGACTACCAAAGAGACCATTGATTAATGGATAATTTAGTCCTTTGTCATTCCACATAACCTATAGCTTAATAACTTCTTAGACTTTTAGTATACTTTTAATGACAAAAGTACCTTGGATTTGAACAAGTGCCTATATAATGAGAATAGAATTAAGACAAAGGTTTCTCAAGTTTCATCACCCTCTAGGGCTTTGATTATTTATTTAGCACATAAAGTTGTAAAATTTCAATGCATGACCAAACACTCTAGAACCATGAGAGAGACAACATAATTCCCAAGCAACTCTATGAAAGAATTTGCCTTATTTTGAAGAAGCACATAAGAAATTTCTAAGGAAGTTTTCTAATTTTTGATAAAATGCTTTTGAAGGAACCCACCTTGAGGAATAATACACATGGGTAGTTGCTAGAACTTTAGAGCAAGCCGAATGTACTTGCAACAAAGACTCCAATAATATATATTTTTCTACTCAATTGATAATAGATTGCTATAACGTAGAGGAATATGCCTAAAAGGCTAAGGGGATGCATAGGAATCTAAATACCTCATCATGATAGATTCATTTTAAACCAAAATAATTAATCCATGTTAATTATAATGTCCTATTTTCAATTAATTTAAGTTGGTGGACCAAAATCCCATTTCCTATTTCTAATAAGCTAAGCTAATTCCTAAGTGTTTTTCATTGTCATTCTCATATGTTTGTTAATGTGTTAGAAGTTTCCAAGGTATCAAAAGGTAAATGCAAGGGTCTTGTATTCAAAATTATGCATGTGTGCTTGCAGCTATCAAAATTTCAATGTTATCCTTCCCAACATACATTTCCTCCAAACCTTGATTTTTTCCCTTTCCTTTGTCAAAGTTCCAATATTTTCCTTACATGCAAGATTTTCCTTCAAACCCCAACTCCTCGACCCTTTGCACTAAGTTACCTAAATCAAAGTCAAAGTTTCACCCATCCCTTTATTTGAGTACATCCTCCTTGGTATCTTTGATCCCTAGCTTATGACATTTCCTTACATTTTTTAATTAATGTTGGAGATGTGGAGATACCCTTACATGTTTATTTTAATCATGAAACATGGCTTAATCCTCCTCAATAGTGGCATGGGTTATGAGGTATCCTCTACCCTCGATCCCTGCAACTCCAAAAATCTTGTGTGTTACATTGTTCACTCCCACCTACCTTTCTACATGACCCAAGATGCCACTAATGACCCTATTTGGCCTTACAAATATAAAAATGGATTCACACAGACAAATCATTATTTATTCCAAAGACATGGATTCACACACACTTCTAATGATAGAAGATTAAGGTGCCACATTGTAATTAGTATGATAGTTGAAGTTTGGTTGCCATTTTAATTGATTTCACTAACTCTTATCCATCTTGCATACTCAAATCAAAAGATGCCATTAATGCTAAAAAAAAAACAATCATGAAGAAAATAATTCCCTCCCACCTCCAAGTACCTTTACACATCTTGAAGTGGAAATTTATACACGAGGGTATTAATTCTAATGACATTAAAGGCATAGGTGACCTATGTGATGAAAATGACCACATATATTTTCCTTGGGTTGTTTGCATGTACTAAATGAGATATATTGTTATATTTTCATTATTCAAAGGGAACTATGTATTCCACACAAAAAAAATCTTGCCAATTTTTTTTCGACACTTGTGTTCAAGCAATTAGATTTGAGAACAAAACCTTTGGTTCTTTATGATAATCTTACTTAGAATTTGTGAAGGATATTTCATGGTGGAAAATATCAACTTCAAGTTTATATGATTTAGGGTTGTTGTGGATTCAAGTAGTGTTGTTGCTATTGTAACTATTGTTGTAGTATATTTTGATCTATATTTCTAGACTTCATTAAAAGAAAATTTATAAAATTTATCTTTATATGCTCGCTCCATTTTTTAAGTTTGGGTTGTAAATATAATCTATAAATGTTGAAGAAAGCTTTGAGTTTTTACAAGATCATGTTAAAATACTCAAATTTTAAAAAAAAAATCTTCCATTTTTTTTAGCTAGGTCATTACAGTGGTATCAGAGACAATATTCTTGACATCTTGTGAATCATGGGGTTACTATGTATTGTTTCCAGTTTCAACATATATATATATATGAAACTCTATCTACAAAGATTCAAAGATAACTTAATTTTCTACACTTCAAGGAATTAATGAGATCATCATTAGAAGAAACTAGTAAATGGTTTACAAAATACTAGAATCTATTAGAAAATTTGAAGGTAGCTTTCTCATTTGAAAAATATGTAGGATTTTCTTTCTCAAACCATTTGAAGTGGATAAGAACAAGAGGTGGACAAGTGTAAAAAAAGAGCTAGAAAATAAGAATGAATAATTATAATTCATTTTGGATCCAAAAAAATCTCAGAAGTTCAAGAATGACATAATGATGCAGGAGTATAAAAATGGTAACTATGAATTGCAAGAAATTAAATCCATCACTTTTACCATTGAGGAATACATAAATATTTTATGTCAACACAAAAAATATCATTCAAGATTAATTCAAAATGTTGATGAAAAACCACTTTTGATTTACCTTTTGGGGAATCAATTATTATATTTATTTTTATTTCTTGTGAATGTAGTTTTTCACTGAAAATCAAGCTCTTTGTTCTGCACATGTGGAAAAATAGTAGATTAACAAAAAAATTCTAAAAAAATCTATGCTCTTGGTATTGATGTCCTTGATCCAACAAAAAAAAAAGAATTTTGATACATACAAAAAAAATTATGTGTAATACAATAAACCTGTCTAAATTGTAATTGGTTTGACTTCAAAACTTAATTGAGAAAAAAATATTCAATAAAATTATCCTTCATAGAAGAAAAGTTGTGTTATACAGTAAACATCACTCTTTAAAAATGGTGTTTATGGTTAAAAACTAGTTACCAAAGATGTAAAAAGAAATGTAATTTGATTCCAAAATTTTTAATATATATATATAGACAAAATATCACAAATCACTAGTTTTCATCATCTTCAAATTCCTCATGGTTTAGCAGCTATAGGTGTATGAAAGTGAAGATTTTGTTAAAAAAGTTTAATTCAATGTCAAGTTTGGCCAAAAAGTGTAACCCACTATTGTGGGATCACCCTAAGACACCAACAAAGAATTATCAAAACATGAATTCATGTTACCTAATATAAACATCATAATAGACTTGATAGTAAAATATGCAATGCTATGTCTCATGGATGAATTTTTTAGATATAATTGGATACAAATTGCATCAAAAGATTAGCAAAAGACAAAATGTATCACCCCATGGAGAAAATTATACTACAAGGTCATGCATTTTTGGCCTTGAGAATTCAAGTGTGACCTACCAATGAGCTAGTACTATCATCTTCCATGATATATAAAATGATATTATTGAAGACTACATGAATGGCATCTTGGGTAAATCCAAACAAAAAACCATTTGGTTACCTTACACAACATTTTCTAGAGACTTGGGGAATACAAAGCCATATTGAATTCTAAAAAGTGTATCTTTGAGGCTACTTTAGGAAAGATTTTAGGATTCATTATTTATCAACATGATATCAAATATGATCCTAATAAGGTTCAAGCCATCATATAAATAATACCTCCATAGAATCTTAGGCAACTATGCAGTCTTCAAGGTAAACTCCAATCCATCCAATATTTTACTACCTAATTTAAAGATAATTGTTAACCCTTCTCACACTTAATCAATAAATTATAAATTTTGAATGGGATGAGCAATGGTGCTAGCATTTGATTAGATAAAGAAATACTTACTAATCTTCCAGTCCTTGTGGCACCTACCTCTAATAAGCCCTTTTTGTTATATTTTTTGTTACAAAATTTGCCTTGGGTTCCCTCTTAGCATGCAATATAGTGATTAGGGGTGTAAAAGTTTCACCTACTATCTTACCAAAACTCTAGTAGGATGTGAAATCAACTACTCTCTCATGGAGAATGATTTATTAGTACTGATATTTTCCTCGCAATTTTTTTTCCATTACATACTTAACAATACCACTCACCTCATTTCCAAACTAGACCCCTCAAGTATCTGCTATTTAAAGTGGCTCTTAGTAGTAGAATGAAAAAGTGATTCATGGTCCTTAGTGAGTTTGATATCAAGTATGTGAATCATAAGGAAATCAAGGGATAAATTATCACCAACCAAATAATAGAGGCTCCCCTACATGATAATCAACCACTGATAATTGAATTCACCAATGAGTCCATCTTTCACACTAAGGAAAAAACATTATGGACATTGTATTTTGATGACTCTTTTACCAATTATAGTTATAGAATAGGTATCCTATTTATCACCACATGATGATCTCATCCCTAGGATATTTAAAATTGGGTCCACATGCACCACTAATATCACAAAATATTAAGCATTTGTTTTTGGTTTAATACTAGTAGTCTAGCAAAACATAAAGTACCTACAAGTCTTTGAAAACTCTTAATTGGTCATTAAATAGGTCAATGATAAATTCATCATGAAATATGATAAAATTATTCCTAACAAATGCATGGTGGATAGTTTCAATAATTATTCCTTATCCATATCCTTTGAATAAGTCAGAACCTACATTAATAACAAGGAAGTTGGTGCAATGGTCACAAGAGGATCTCCCTTGGACATAACCCTAGTTGCCCATGAATACCAATTCCTTGTAGAGAAACTATTCATCCCAACCTATGAGATCCCCAAAATCAAAATTATTTGTAAATATTTTGGTCCCAATTCCCCTTGGTACAATAAAATCTACACCTTTCTCCTTAACCAAACCATCCCACCCAACCCATCCTATAATTAATACAAACCCCTCATTTAATGTACCTCATATTTCACCCTCCTTAGTGGCACACTCTATCATAGGGGCTATGATGGAACCTTTCTTAGGTTTCTCAACTTTGATGCTCGACCAATCTAGTGCTTTAGGAAGCCCATAACAATGTTTGTAGGGCTCACACCAATGATATGATCTTTACAAAGAAGTTGTTCTATATAGGATACTACTAGCCCATAATGGAATTTGATGCATGTCAATACATCAAGTATAACTCGTTAGAAGCATGGGGATCTTATTCATACTTTGTCTCAAGCTTTATAGCCAACCACAGTACCATAAAATTTTCTACATGGGATCTCAAGCTCATTGGAAATATCAATCCCTCATCCTCAAATGGCCACAAGTTCATTATCATTGTTACTAAATATTTCACCAAATGAGTCAATGTTTTTTTCTTACTTATATCACCAACACCCAAATATCTAAATTCATCTTCAACTATATAATTTTTCATTATGGCATACCCTCTTCCATCATTATTGAAAGTGGAAAATCCTTTAAAAAATATGACATGCACCTTTTATGACTAGTTCTATATTAAACAAAATTGGTCCAATCCTTGTGTCCGACAAGGTAATGGCCAAGTTGAGGCATTCGATAAAACCATCCTAAAAATTCTAAAAAAATCATCAATGATTTTGGTTATGATTGACACCTTAAACTTAATCCCATCCTATAGACCTACCACACCAACATCTACACCCCCACTAGTGCCACCTCATATTCCATTATGTTTGACACTAAAGTTATCTTTCCAATTAAATTTAAGCTACCATCCTTGTACATTTCCATATACAACCTCATTATATATTAATAATACTAAGTGACATGATTGAACAAGCTTGGACTCCTTGATGAACATCATCTCAAGGCTCTCAATCACCTCAAAGCATACCAAAAACTAGTGCATATGAAATAGGGAATTTTAAGCTGGAGACCTTGTCCTCAAATAAAATTAGAACACCAAATTAGAGAGAAGAAAGGAAAATTTGAATCAAATTGATTGGGACCTTATGTCACCATTTCTAAATATGGATCAATTGCATATAAGATTTAAACACCAGAATGTCACAAGCTATAGAAGCCTATGAAAATTGTGTACCTCAAAAATTTTCATGCCTAAGCATGTTGTAACAATCTTCAAAATAAATAAAACTTAATAAAAGAAAAAAGTAAGGAGAAATCAAAATTTCCAACAATGAACACCATTCCTTATAGTACCTTGGGCAGGTACCTTGATGATAACCTAACAAACAAGTGTCATGTGTAGCAGGAAATCCCTCCTCCATATGAGCACTCATCCACCCTTCCTCCATCTCATCATTTCTCCCATAATCACCCTTCACCATATCCCCTCTTTTATGTCACCTATTTCATCCCCCCATCCCTTAACCCTTAGGCAATTTGCTCAAGATCACCAACCAATCTCATTCCATTTTACCACCACAAAAGAATCACCTTTTCTCATTCACCACCTGCCATTAAATTTATCACCTAATAATCTTCACCTATGCCATTTACATCTTTCATCCATATACAACCAACCACCACTCATATTGCTCACACTCCTCCCATGTTCCATTTCCCACCACCACGACTTGTCTTCTTTCCCATCCCGTCCTCTCACCACCTTAGATCATAGATGAATGATACCAATATTAAACTAGCAAAGTTATTACTATTTTTGGTCTTGTTATAAATTACAATAGCGAGACTTGTGATTTATGGGCTTTGGAACTACTCTAGAGATGAGATAGTTGTATATTTTGATAGTAATATTGAATTTTTAGTGGATCTAATTCAAAACTTTTAATTGGCTCTTAGGAGTCTTTCCCATGTTAAGGTAGAAAAAATATAGACATATATACATATGTATATGTATGTATATAATAATTATATATCAATATATAATATTATATAATATATATACATATATTATATATAACATGCATATATATGTAATCTATGATATATAACTAATATATTATATACATGTATAGACATATAGACATATATACATATATGCACGCGTGTATTTGTGTATATAAAATTAATCTTAAAATTATTGGGGGTTATTTGATTCTCAATAAAACTACAAAAGATTAGTTTTTACCAAACAATTCCTTATAAGATGAAGTTGAATTTAAGATTTGAGTGAAATATATATTTTTTAAAATTTTAGTAAAATTGATAAATAAATAAATGAATTCATATATATAATCTTAAAATTAATGAAAAAATAGTTGAATTTCAAATAAAATCATAAATAATCAATTATAATCAAACAATTCTAAGGTTGAATTTTAACAGTTATAAAATATCAATTCTTACAATATAACATTATAAAATAAAAATAAAAAAATAAAAAAATCAATTTTTATCAAATAATTTCATATAAAATAAGATTAAATTCAAATTTTAAGTAAAATTATCAAAATAAATATGCTTCATTCCTAAAAATTAAAAAGATGGACTTAATCTAATAGGTGAGAGGATCCAATAGTTGAGCACCCTAATTTTGTGCTTCTCAAAATCCAACTTGGAAATTTCAAATCACTCCCAATTTTTTACAGCAACTTACTTGGCAAGTCCCCTACTTATAACTAAGGTTTCAAGGCCACATCATCAAATATGTTGCCACATCAACATGCATTTTGTTGAGGTGTCCAAAAATGCCAAAGAAAAAAGTTAGACCAATAGTGTGTTGATGTGGCATCACATGATTTTTTGCTTCTTAGATCTAAGGAATAAATTTCATTTAGTTATGGGTACTCATTATTAACACTAACAACTATTGATTCACTACTGTTAAAAATATTGAACATTAAATCAACAAATGTTATAACAACTATTGGAACATTCTTAACTAGTGATGGCATCGTCAATGACTGACCAACAACTCCAATCCATTGTTGGCCCCGATTCCTCCATCGACCACGTCACCATCACCACGGTCGTCCACTAGTTTAACTTGGATAAATTTTACTCACAGGTAAAGTGCGTGTTGAAGAAGCCAGGCGACATGATTGTTGTTTGGGCGTACTGGAAGCCCAACATCAATCCAATAGTGGACGTCATTTATGAGTGGTTTTTTCACAGATTTTATCCATTTTCCCATCCGGCTTGGAAACTATTGCTGGAAGACTAGGGGAGAGGATACAATAGTTGTGCACCCCAACTTTGTGCTCCTCAAAATCCTACGTAGAAATTTCAAATCACTCCAAATTTTTTACAACAGCTTACTTGGCAAGTCCCTTGCTTATAACTTTCGTTTCAAGGTCACATCATCAAATATGATGCTACATCAACATGCTTTTTGCCAAGGTGTCGAAAAAGGCCCAAAAAAAAGTGCTACCAAAAGTTGTGCATTCAAATCATGAGTAGTTGAGCATTAATGTGGCATCACATGATTGGTTACTTTTTAGATCAAAGAAATACATTTTGTTTAAGCTAAGGTAATCATGTTACAACTATTAGACATTATATAAACAACTACTATCACAACTATTGAACATTATATAAAAAACTACTATCACAACTATTGAAACATGCTCAACTACTAGGTCCTCTCCCCTATGAGACTTTGTCGTTTCCATTTGCACAAGTGCAATCAATAAAAATGGAGATTGAAGAGCACATGACGTTTGACTAGTATTTGGGATATTTCGGAACGAGGCATGCTTTGGTGGGCAAGGAAGACATCTTAAATGAGTTTAGTGTAGAAGTTGAGGTGGCATGGGGAGCTCTGCTCCATGTGACCAAAACTGTAAAGTTTCCACTCTGCTTTAAGGTTGGTAAGGTTTGAAAATTCTGTTAGTAGACAGTGAATGATCCAAGGTAATCTGTGAGCTCTACTTGTGCCGTTAATTTTAATATTTTTAAAGTGTCTTATTACATGTTAATCCTATGGTTTGGTGATATCCCTTTGGGTACTATGAGGCTTTGCATATGATAGTGATAGTCACATGGTTGTTTGTAAAGTTTTTCAAAAATCATAATAAAGGGTAGTACAAGCTTCTTTTTAATTTTGATTGATTTAGTGGGTGGATAATATGGAGGATTTTTTTTTGTGAGTCATTCAGTAAAGAACACTCACAAAGAATGGTGCGAGTTTAATTTTAATTTTAACATATTGTCATTTGGGTGTACAATTTAGTAATTTGTTTGGGGAAGCCAATCAAATTCATTAGTAAATCATAAATTTAAATCACACTTAAATTATCTAATAGTTGTGTGTTACCTTTTAAATTATAGTGTTTAGCTTGTTAAATATTTTGTTTGTCATCAACATTTTTATGTAAAATGCATACAATTGTAGATTAATGATACACAATTCCTACTTATTTTTCATTATAATAAATACATTACTATTTTCTCCTAGCTAGTGAGAGCGTCTTGATATTGATCCTCATTAGTTTACACTTAGGAGGTTGATTGGTAACCCTAGTGAGATAAATAGCCAAGGCAAGCTAATGAAAGTTGTGATTGTTTAGTCATCCAAAGGCTCCTATAATGCAATATTGACAAGATGACTAGGACCAACCATGAACTCTCCATTGAGAAGCATGAGAATCATTAGGACCTCAAGTATTTTGACTTCTACCATTTTTTATCCTTGTTGGAGTGAGGAGGGGAGGTTGGTGAAACTATGACAACCTATAAGGTGCATTACCCCAATGATAAAGAAGCCCCTGGAGGTGAACCGCTCTTAGCACACATTTAGCAACTTGCACTTGTAATTGCTTTAACACGTTGGAAGATATCATGGATTTAAAGTCAAGGAGAAATTTTTGTCAATAATGCATTATAAAAATGGTAGAATTCCTATATTTCCAAGTGCTAAATATGAATTTCACGTTGAAAATATATCATGTCTAAGTAAATTTAGCGAGGATTCTAGTCCAATCTCCTAAGAGAATCATATGACAAGAAAAATGTTAAGGTATACAAGGCTTGAAGAATGCATAGATTCAATTCCAACCCACTTGAACTCTAAGACAAAACCATAAAACATGTTTGAGAGTTTCTTGGTGCTCACAAAAAGGGAAACATGAATTAAAAACTCCCAAACATATCAATTTGGAACCAATAAAAAGACCTTAATATAAAATTTGTAAGGAAAAATGAGCAAGCTTCAACTCAATGATATCCAATCAAATGGTCTATGATTTACACCACCATGTGCCACTAAAAATTAGATAACACATCAAAGGTGTAAAAAACTATAAAATGACACTGTAAAAGACATGCCACCTTACAAATGTAAAACCTTCAAACATACATAGATTTAGTGGTTTTTATACCCAGACGTTTTCAAATTACTTAGACCTAATTCTCTTTTTATTTTAATAAATTCTACTTCAATTGCAATGCATGCATGAACAAAATGCAAACAACAACAAACAATAGACATTAACCCACAAAATACAGAGGCGTACACAATTATTTCATTCAATAAATTTAAGTGCAATTGCAATGCATGCACACCAAACTGACACAAACAACCTAACCAAATGAGAAAACAATGCAAATAATAGTTTCCTGGGCAACCTTAAAACTTCAAACCCAAGAAATATTTCAAATACAAACACTGGCTGACAAAGAAATTGACATTAATGAATTTTCATGTTAAATCTTCAACTCAACAACATACACCAACCCATAAAAGCACTCAAACATACTAAAGAATAGACATAACACACAAAATGCAAACAACAACAAACAATAGACATTAACCCATAAAATGTTAAGATGTAAAACACTAAAAAATGAAATTGTAAAAGACATACAAACTTACAAACGCCTTGTTTGTCGCTCCCCATACAATAGACATAAACCCTTTGAACAAACACAAATTTAATGAATTTATACCAAGACATTTTCCAATTACTTTGACCTAATTTTCATTTTCACTTAATAAACTCAGGGGCAGTTGCAATGCATGTGTGCAAACACTAGGCATCAACCCATAAAATGCAAAGATACAAACAAATATAAAACAAAATTGTAAAAGATATAAGAACTTACAAACGCTTTTTTTTTCAATTCGAAAATGCTAGACATAAACCCTCTCAAAAGGCATAGATTTTACCCTCATCAAACAATCCGAGCAAATCACTAGAGAACCCAAAAAACTAGAGTGCAAAAGATAAAGGAACTTACAAACGCCACATTTGTCGCTTCGAACACTATAGACGTAAACCCTCTCAACAGACACAATTTTCAGCCTCATTAAACAACCTCGACAAACGAACAAACAACACAAATAATTCTTTGCTCAACAGATTTAAAAGTTCACACCAAATGACGGTTGCGCTTCAGTCTACTCACCATAAATGAGAACTCGCAAATAGTAAATGCAAATGTATTGTCTAACATGCCACACGTCCCCACAAAGAGTGCATACGAAGACACGACTATTAGCAACAACAAACCCATGAAATATTTCCAATAGCAAAGCTCCTTACAACAAATTTTATTATTATTATTATTAGTATTTAAAAAATATTCCAAATTGGCAAAACCACGAGGAAAATACCACCAGCCAATGACAAAATTGAAAAAAAATCGATAATTACCTTTTAATAAATATTTTCCACAGCATCAACAAAACTATGGAAAATTTATTTGGGCATCGTTCCCGATGATGAATTTTAATATGCAAGATTGAGAGGATAACATTAGTTCCCTACCTTATAAAGGCAGAAACTAAAAACTAAAAATCAATTCTTAGTTGAAATGAAAAGAAATACAAGAAATCAATTTTACCAAATAACTTCATAAAAATGTGATCGAATTGAAAATAATTATAAAAAATAAATTCTTACCATTAAAAATGTTAAATTCAAAAAGTAAAATTGACCAAATGAGAATGCTTCATCCCCAAGAAATGAATACTTAACAAATATGAGAAAGTTCAATTTCTGAGTGCGTACTTCAAATCTCACCTACCGCCCAATAAAGATTCTTTGTCAATATTTTATTATATTTCATTATTTATATAATAATGGAAGAGGCAAAGCTCTGTCTGCGCCTAAACCATGGATGAAACCAAATTTCCGAATGTAAAAGAGGTGTATGGCTCTGTCGCCAAACATTACGCGGAGTTCAGGCCCCGCTATCCTCCTCACCTCTTCTCCTTCCTTTCTTCCCTCACTCCACACCATGATCTCGCCTGGGATGTCAGCACTGGCACTGGCCAAGCAGCCGTTGAGGTAACTTGTTGAACACACATTCTTTCTTTATATGTATTATAACAGCCTGTTCACTGATGAGTATTAATGGTAAAGCAGTTATCAAATCTCTACAAGAAAGTGGTGGCCACAGAC
>VDFB02311296.1:0-10290 GCA_007258455.2 Sequoia sempervirens
CAACACTATGAAACAAGGCCTGAAAGACTATGAAAATGGGAAGGGTCCATTTTCTGATGGTACATTTAGCCCCCACTTTAGTGAGAGAAACTTGCTTTCTTACGCTAAATTAGCCATGAGCATCGAGAAGAGGGTTCGAATGCACTTACGTTATCAAGATGGGATGAAACAAACAAGAGGGATGATCAAGCCCCCAGGATAAAGATCCCATGAAAAACAGAGCATAAGGATAAAGGAACACACAAGTGTTGAGAAGAATTGAGTGAAGCTTCGATCATCCCAATGCAACTCATTGTGAAAAGAGATCTGATTGTTTGAAATTGTGTACTTTCACTCTGGAGCCACATAACTAGTTATCTGCGAGGTGAGAAGGCCCAAAAAGTAAGATACATATGCTAGTTAGTATGCACTCACAAACAAACACAAAAAGTGGCTATGGGGAAAAGTCATGCCACTAGTTGGGCTTCCCGCTCAACCATGCTGAAGCTATACATGTTCGATAACTTTAACAAGGCACCACAAATCCAAAGAAAAATGCAAATGTTGGTTTAAGTTTCAAAAATAGGATGGTACCACATGCATGCAAGTTGTGTTATGCAAGGTGGCTGAATAAGAATATTATGTGTAAAAATGTCATGTGTAATATATTCAAAGGAGTTTTGTTTAGTTTATGCAAGGACGGTCACTTAGGGAACATTGTGTCTAATGTCTCCAAAAGAGGACGATTCAAAGAATAGTATATTCACAACATAGGGGATCTAGTGCGTTGCATCAAACCACCAAGAAGAATGCAGCATGTTGAGATAGATCACACTTATGAAGGACATCACACCCAATGTCATCGACAAAGTGACAAACACATCATGCAAATGAGAAGGCTTCGCTAGGAATGAAAAAGAAATAATGGTAATGTATACCCCCACTTTAATTTAAAGGAATTTCTACACATTGTTTTGTGAGAAATTACTTTAAAGTAGATAAGAAAAGGAAATTCAAAAATAAAAAAAGACATGAGAGCCAACTTAGAAAGCCCTATGCCAAGTCATATGTTTCAAAGTTAGGTTGTGTCATGTCAAGGAAAAAAGAAAAAAAAAGAAAGGGAGTTGCCCCTCAGAAAAGAAAATAGACCAAACACATAAGGGATCTATGGATTTGGGGTTTGTATGCTCGTTATTGCAATGTTGTTTTATGAAAGAGCGAGAAACTATCATCATTCCTCGAAAACACATAGAAGTAGGAAGAATGACACAAGAGAGAAATGAGAAAAAAAGAAAGTCTACAATTTTTGAGGTCAACATGGAAGAGACATTGTGTCTCAATGCTTTGCATCATCCCCAAAAAGGAAACACAAAATAAGAGAAAAAGAAAAGAAAAGTGAAAAACTTTTGGGTCAACATGAAGGAGACATTACGGTCTCAATGCCTTGCATCATCCCTAAGAGGAAAAAAAAAAGAAAAGATAAAAGCGAAAAGGAAAAGAAAAAGGAAGGATGTTTTTGGGTGAACATGGAAGAGACAAAAGGTGTCTCAACACTTTGCGTCATCCCCAAAGGAAAACACAAAATGAAAAATGCAAAAAGAGGACCCTTTAGTTCAAATGCTGGAAGAGACTTAGGAATCTCTAAGCTTTGTGTCAAAAGGAAAAGAAAAAATGGAAAGGGGCGACAAATAGAAGAATAGAGATACACATAGAAGAAGTGTAGAAAGAGAAGGAAACATGAAGCGCATGATACAGAGGAATACAATATGCACATGAAAAGGAAAATAAAAATTAATGTGAAGAAAATATTAAGTAGAAAAATGCAAGTCATCCATCAAGTCATCTGCCTCCCAATCATGTTCAGTGGAATGAGAAGGTGATTGACTATCCAAAGGAGGAATTGCAAGTTTCGAACTAGGGGTTGTACTAGGTTATTCACTTGGTGGAGAGGATTTATCAGTTAAGCTCATTGTAGATTCAAATAAAGAGTTCAATTCATTTTTTAATGTTTCATCTATGTTAGGAATCATCACATCTATATCGCCATCATCAAGATTAATAACGATAGGAGGACGAAGGGTGATTTTGAAGGATGGATGTAAAAAAAGTGTTGGTTGTTGGATATGTTCATTTTTGTGGGATGGTGGTATAGGATTGTCATATGGTTGGTCAGGAGAAGGAAGATGATCATCTTTTGTCAAGGGTATAGGTTGATTGACGAGCAAGGAGATGACAATGACGTCTTTCGTTCCCTAGCACCACGATTACATTTAATTCTTTTTTGCAATTGTTGAGGTGTAAGAGCGGATTGAGTTGGTATAGGTTTGTCTACTTCTAAAAGGGGAAGAACAACAAAAACTGAAGAGGAAGGATCAACCAATTTCTCTTTCATTTTATATACTTGTTTAGTATGAGGGAGTGAGGCAGGGGTTAGTTCTTGGTCTCTTGGTCATTTAGACGATGGCTAGGAAGATTGTTCAGAGGGTGTGATGGCTTGTTCAACATCAGATTCAGGTGTAATCATGGTTACATCGAGGATAGGATGAGTGGAGTTGTTATGAAGAGATAATTCAACAATCTTTTTATCTTTAAACTTTTGAAAAGCAATGTAAAAGAAGTCCTTTCGAGGGGTGATAGGTTCAATGGGTGTAGGCCAAAAGGCTTCTAATGAAAAGTTATCTTTGGAAGATAAAGGATTAAAGCCACTATTGTATACGATGAATACCTCATTTAAATTTAGAAACTTTAAGCACTTGTGAATGACTGATGGGACTGCTTTCATTGAGCGAAGCCAAGGAAGGCCTAGCCGCAAATGAAATTTTTCATATTGTGGAATAATAGAAAATGTTACCTCCAAAGTCTTAGGTCCTATCTATAAAGGCAACACGATTGATCCAATCGTAGGGCATGCAAAACCATGATGTGTTTTAATCCACGTGGTTGGTGGATTATAGTTATCGTGATATAGATCATGTAATACTAGAAATTTTTCTGTGATCACATTCTCACCACAAGCGAGATCTATTAATATCCCATTAGTAGGTTTATCATAGATTCTACTAGCTAGGTAGAGAGGACCATCAGGAAGCTTTGGTAGTATGTCTTTAACAAAAAAAGTAATATCAAGAGATTGAGTGGTTTGTCCCTTGTGAGGGATAATGTCTATCGTGGCGACAAGTTTATCCATATGACTAGCTTGGGGAACAGGAGGAGATGTATTAGGTTGTTCATTGTGTGTATCAATAGTCATTACATCAGGCTTTGAAGGTTCACTAGCCTTGACAAATGATGTAGTGTCCTTAGGCATAGGGTTGGTGAAGATTTGGAGATTTTGGTTAGGAGGTGCAACAGACTTATTGCCTTGATCATTAACACCCATAATGGTCAATTCACCTGAACCAATGAGGTCTTGAACTAGATGTTTAAGATGCTTGCAATGTTTGGTGTCATGGACATTTTTATGATGAAAATGATAATAAGTGTTAGGCTTGAAGGTAGGAGGTAAGGGTTGATTATAATCAAATGGTCGAACATGTGGTAATGGAAGCATGAGTTTTTAGATGAGTTGGTTCATTGTCTAGTGGAGGGTGTCAGGTAAAGGAGTGAAATGTCAGTTTGGATCACCATAATGATAAGGAAAAACTGTTTTAGAGGCAGCCATTGAATTCTGAACTTGTGAAGTTGGTTGTGGTTGGGGTGGAGGAGGTGAACTAAATTGTAAGAAACCTCGGTTATTTCTGTAGAAATTTTTTGTGTTGTTGGGGTGTTGATTGTTGTTTTTAGTTTTTTCAATTTTGCTAGAAGTGGATTTTGATACTCACATAAGGTTGTACACAAATTCATGAATGAAGGGAATTTCATCATCATAAGCTTATTATGAAGGTTAGTGTGCAAATTCACAATAACCATCTTCTGTAGATGTGCATCTAGAATTTGGATATCAACATGAGCATATAAGGATTGGTAATGAGAGATGAAATTGGTTACTTTTTCATTAGTGTTTTGTCTACATCGCATAAGGTCAACCATTTTATTTTTAGGTGTCATGTACACTTGAAAGTGATTAATGAAATCCTCTACCAATTCATTAAATGAATGGATGGAATGATTAGGCAAGTTGGAAAACCATTCTAAGGTAGTATCTTTCAAGGTCCTCAGAAAGAGTTTTGCTAAAATTTTATCGTCATGGACAAAATCACAACAGAAGGTAGTAAAAGCATTGACATGGTTGATAGGATCTAATTTTCCTCCATATTTCTCAAATCTCAGCATTTCTATCCCTTGTGGCATTAGGGTATGTAATATTTCTAATGATAAGGAGATGCAACAAACAAGATATGTGGGTGGAGTACTTTGAGCTTGACTAATGGTGGCAAGTTAGTGTTGCATGGATGAAATAGTATTAAGGAGTTGTGTCATAAATGAATCAAGATAATGGGGTTGAGGTGCAAGGCAACATGGTGATGGAGTGTAGGTGATGTTAGGAGAAGTGGAAGGAATAGTGAGGGGTGTGAAAGTGGTAGAAGGAGGTTGCGATGCCACAAAAGGAGTAGGAATGCTAGTGGAAATTGGGAAAGAAGTAGCAACATAATTGGGTTGATGTAAAGTTGTATGGAATTACGGATTGGTATCACAATTTACAACACCTTCACACCAGGTTCACTATAATGAAACGTAGATTTTAGGACCCAATGGACTCTCTAACTCAGGGTTTTTCACCCAAAAAGTGAGAGATTAGATCATAAAATACTTGTGTTTCATTCAAATTAGGAAGTATGAAATGTGATATTATGTGAATGAACCAATCTAAGTGCAATCGATTGATTAAAATGATCTAGAATGAATGCAAAGATGCAATTTATGCTATGTTTGAAAACACAGTGTGATATGCAAAAAACTATGAAATATGAAGAAATTGAAAGAAATATGCAGAACAAAAAGTACAGGGTCAAATTGGAGTGCACCTGGATGATGTGTGAGCTTTCTATAATTTTTGGAATGCTGATGATTTTTTTTTTTTTCACAGTGGGACTCATTCGCCAAGGGTGTCGAATTAGTCCTCCTACAGTTGAAAAAGTGTCAGGAACTAATTTCTAACAACTAGGAGTTGATTTCTTACAAAATGTAGACTTTTATATTTTAGGTGGGACTCATTCACCAAGGGTGGTGAATCATTCCTCCCCAATATTTTTGAAAATTCAAAGGTCAACACTGCTACTCCAGAACTGGTAATGACTGAATGTATGGTTGTTAGGGTCAATTATGCAGAAAATGGGTTGAAAGTCACTCAAATTGCTTGAATAGATGATGAATTGATTTTAAGAGCTTAGTTCACTTGAAATACACTTCTCAACACCTTTAAAATTTTCAAATCTGCAAAACAAAGGTTGCAAAGACACATGCAAAGGGGAAAAATGTTGGGGGGTTAGTGAATAGGGGTTTTCCTTGGTCAAACCCCACTTTGGTAATAAAACCCAATAGAAATGAATGAACTGGAAAGGAAATGATAAATGAATAACATGAAAGTATTACAAACCTACCACATCCTTGAATATGCAAATCTGAAGTGATGTCAATGATTGCTCCAAAGTGCTTGAAAGTGCTTGAATTGATGATGCAAGATGCTTGAGTGCTTGACGATTACTTGAATTATGAATGCTTGAATGAATGAGTGAATGGGAGATGTAAAATGAGGTTAAAATCACATATTTATACAAATTTTGTGCCTTACTGTCCATTCATACCTCTTTACAAGCTGACATGAAGTGAATTTGAGTAAAATCTCGAAAGAAATTTTGATTTTTTTTTTAATTTAGGGCCAAGGGGACTCATTTGCCACCTTTGGCGAATGAGTCCCACCTGGGACCCACAACCAAGTGTCAGAAAATAAGTCATGTTTAATGTTGTTTTTTGGGATAGTACCCCGAAATACACTTAATATAAGCATATGAGGGCATAAAAAGACAAAATAAAGCATGAGAAAGGTGTAAATAGTGAAAATATGCCTAGAAAAGCATGAAATCTTGTTACAAGACTTTACAAAACTTTGAAATACAACTTGTTACTGAATGAAAAGGTGGTTTTTAGGTGAATTTCATTAAATAGAGTTTAGAAGAATGTAGAAATGTCTTACAACACTTCACAACACCTTCATAAGACGTCATTCTTTGAATTTTATCACCAAAATAAGCATGTTCAAGCCAAGATACATCATAAAATTAAAGAAACATAGCTCCAACACTATGAAACAAGACCTAAAAGACTAGGAAAATGGGAAGGGTCCATTTTTCAACAGTACAGTTACAATATTACTTCAAAAAAATTAAAGAATTTTTTATATAAATCTCTAGTGGTTCTTATAAAGTTTCTAAATTCTTATTTACAAAAAAATCTATTTAATTTACAAACCAAAAATCATTTTGATCATCAATACCATTTAATGTATAATTCAAGAATTAAATAAAATATTTGATAATAAACATGTGTATTATTTTTCCCTATCATTTTGTAGTCATTTTGATTAGATTTCCTTTTACTTCAGGATTAGTGTATAAGTCGTGTGTTACAATATTGAGATTGAAAAACAACATGATCCTTAATCTATTCCCATTAACATACATTTGCAGGACTAGTTCTTATTTTTAGTTCCATCCAGTCATTATCTCAAGTCTTTTTACTATCACATAACTAACCAAGGTATGATCTACAAGTGTAAAACTACCCTATAGTAAAATTTCAAATTTCTAATTTAAAATTAGGCCCTTGCCAGAGGTTAGACTTAGAAATAAATGAAAGCTACCCAAAAATTAGTGCAAAAATATAGACCAAACACAATTATTTTAATAATTATATGAAATCAAAATAGAAAATTAAAGTTAGTTCCACAAGAAAATGTTATTTTATTTTAAAAAATTAGCAATATGAGAGCTCAAAATAGCATTAGTAAATAATAATACAAAATAAATGATACAAACATTAGAAATATGGGAGGAAAAACCAAATTAATGAAAAAGATAACTTCAATGATTACCAAAAATTAAGAAATAGTTACATTGTTTTTTATTATAAAAGCAAGGGAAGGGCCTTGACCTTGAGATTTTTTAGACCATCTAATTTGGATTAAGGAAAAAAAATGGGCACATAGGTCTAGCGAAATAACACAACAAAACATAAAGAGACTAGAAAACAAAAAACAAGAATCGACTAAGAGATCAAGTGTTAGTCATCCAAGAGTGCAAGAAGGGATCTATGTCTCATTCCTTATAATATTTTTGTTCAACAACATTGTTAACTGACATAGTTTCCTCCACATTACCTTTAGCGTATTTATTTTTTTGTTTGTTAATATTGGAATGGTCAAAGATAGTACCCATAATATCCTTCTCCATAATGCCATGAGTCAGCTTTATAATATTAGAAAGGGTATTTTATAGATAAGTAAACCTATCATTAAGCCTATTAGAAACCATATTTTCTAACTCCAACACATAGTTTTGTGGCTTCTTTATGACCTCCTTGTCCTTATAATTAGTGTTGTGAGAAGGAATATAAGGAGGCAAGTATCCTCCTTTTCATTAATGTTGTTAATAGGGCCAAGGAAAGGAGGGTTAGAATAATTCTACACTTCTAGGGTGAACTCAAAAGTATGGCCATAGCCCATATCAAACTCATCATGATCCTCCACAATAACTTGTTCCTCATTAGGTAGATTTCCCTTCATATCATCTAAGTCATGGTATGAGTAATCCTCCTCTATTCCCTCCTTAGTTTGAGGGAGGAACTCCTCTTCATCTGACTCATCTTGCTCAATCATCTCCTAAATATATTTTCCTTTATAAGTGTTAGGGTTATAGAGGAGAGGGATTTAGCAAGTCTAGTAGACCTACTTCAACCAAAACCTTTGATGTCAGTATAAGTAGACTCCACAACCAAATTCTGCAACCCCTTGACATAAAAAAAAGGTATATTAGCCTCACCATTATTTAGATTAGGGGTTTTAGCTTTCTTCGCAAATTTTCCAAGCTATTTATCTTTCATACTAGAGGGAGCCACTTTTATTTTATTGGTAGGATAGATGTCGAGAAGCTCAAGTTAGAGGGTAGGTATCTCAGGAGGGCCCTTACCTTTAGGGTTGAAACCCACCTTTCCAATAGAGTAAGGTTTAGGTTTAGTAGGGGTAAGGGGACCCATAGGGTTTGTCTTTAATAAGCTTAATGTTGACACTAGAATGAACCTTGGGATTAGAGGAGGGATATTCACTAGAAAATATTTATAAATGGCCATGATTAGGCCTTGGTATAATGGAGGGTAGGTGCCTTTAATAATGCAACCTTTAAGAGAGGTAAACAAAAAGAAGGGGATATTCATTTTCTTGGTAGAAGTGATTTAGAATCATAAAGTGGTACCTATGAATAGTTTTGAAGCAGCCTTCAAAGATAAATTATTTCATGTAATGCAGACTCACTAGGCTCCAAGGGGCTGGAAGATTTTCGTAGTTGTAACTATTTTCAAAGTGAACACATTTCTCTTTTCCTCTAAGAAAGTCAGAAATGAAAATTTAATATCTTCGTTACTCTTTTCTTCAACCTTGATACCCTCATAAGAGAGACTTGTGGCTATGGGAATTAACTAGTTGGAAACTGAACTGTAGATTTTTGGCACAACAAGACTCTCTAACTCTTCTAAGGTTTGGCACCTAAAAGGAGAGAGGTAGGCCAAAAATGCTAGCTAGGTTCATTCAAATTATGCAGTGTAGGATGTTATTTACACTAAATGAAATGAACTAAATGAAATTAAATGATCCAAATGACTAATTATGTATGCAAAACTTAAGATTTATATTTTGTTGGAAAACACAATGTGATATTCAAACAAAGAGGTATGAATGAATAAATGCATAATAGAAAGAAATGAGTTGAATCATTGTGCACCTAGAGGTCTGATAAACATTCTAGAATGTTCAAGATGATGTCTGGAATTACAGAAAATCACTAGTGGGAATCATTCGTCCAAGGTGTTGAATCAGTCCTACTTCTGATGAAAACTATCAGGAACAAGTTTCTGAGTGTCGAGATCTAGAATCTAACAGAACTTAGATTTTTGAATGTAAGGTTGGACTCATTCACCACTATTGGAGAATCATTCCTCTCCTAAAATTTAGAGAAATCAAGAGACAACTCTGCAACACTAGATCTGAGGATGCCTGCTTGTCGGGTTGCTGAAGTCAATTTTGCATGAAATTGACATAATACCTTCTCCAAGTTTGAAATGTGGTTGATTTGACTTGAAAAACTTTGTTGAATTGTTCACCACTCTTCAACACCTAAATTCTTGTTAAATTTCCATACAAAAGTTTGCAAACACACATGCAAGAGGGGGAAAATTGTTGAGGGTTAGGAAATATGGGTTTACCTTGGTCAAAACCCACTTTGGTAATCAAAACCTTAATGAAATAATGAAATGAAAGAGAATGATAAAAAAATAACATGCAAATTCTATCAACTTACCAAACCCTTGTTGAAGAAAATATGAATTTATGTCAATGGATACTTCAAAATGCTTGTTGAATGCTTGATTAGGTGATGTAAAGTGCTTGAATGAGTGAATATGCGAACTTGATGAATGATTGAATGAATGCGGGTTGAAATGTATGTAAAAATACATATTTATACATTCTCAAGTGCCTTAGCAACCCATTGATACCTCATCACAGGACAACATCAACTGATTTTGAATAAAAAACCAAAAGAAAATTTCAAATATTTTGAATTTGGAGCCAAGGGGGACTCATTCGCCACCCATGGTGAATGGGTCCCACCTAGGACTTGAAAATGGGTGTCAGGAATTAAGTCACATTTAATGTTATTTGTAAGGTTTATATTAAAAAATGCACTTAACTAAAGCTTATAAGGGCATAAAGGGGTAAAATAAAGCACAAGAAAGGTGAAAATAGTGAGATTAAGCCTAGAAAAGTGTGAAATATTCTTACAATACTTTACAACACTTCAAAGTAGGACTTGTTTAGTGATGAAAAGGTGATTTTTAGGTGAATTGTAATAAATAGAGTCTAGAAGAGTGTAGAAATGTTTTACAACACTTCACAACACCTTCACAAGACATCATTATTTGAATTTTAGTACCTAAATATGCATGTTCAAGCCACATTACAACATAAAATCAAAGAAAAATAGACCAAACATCATGAAATGAGACCTAAAAGGCCATGAAAATGAAAAGGGGCCATTTTTCTACGGTGCATTTATCCCCCACTTTAGTGAGAGGATGAACTTGCTTGAAACTCACACTAAAGTA